>JAWQFJ010013111.1:160000-197500 GCA_034096865.1 Theodoxus fluviatilis | reverse complement strand
TTACTCAGAAAAACAAAGAGGAGAAGAGGCTAAGAGAAGGAGGAGCGGCGGCGGTGGTGGTGGTGGTGGTGGTGGTGGTGGTCTGGGCCAGGCAAGGCCAGGACAAGGCTGGATGCCCCCAGGGGTGCACTCAGGTCAGTCCTATAAATCAGTAGAGGACTCTCCAGCCTGAAGAATGCCTCTCCACCGGCGTCCTCTCTGTTGGCGCCAGACCCCACCTAGACTGAACGGCCTTCCCCTTCCCAGCATTCCCCCCCACCCCAGCTTCTTCAATCTCTCCATATTTCTTTCCTCAGTCATCACTCATTCCCGTTCCATCATCACACACACACACACACACACACACTCACACACACACACACACACACTCACATACACACTCATACACTTACACACACACACACACACACACTCACACACACACACACACACACACACACACACACACACACACACACGTGGAGCTGTCCTCGATCCATCCTCACTCAAACAATTTACAAACTTTTCCTTTCCCTCTGTAGTATTTTGCACACACATGTCCACTCCATTGACCCTTGTCTCTCCTCGTGGAATTTTATTTCCTTATTCACGTCACTCGAAACTCTCTTTTGCCCCCTTCAACCCCCCCCTTCTCTCTCCCCCCATCCTTACCTCTTTACACCCGCCGGCCCTCTCTACCTTGTGACTCCTACTTCCAATCGTTGCCCTGATCTTTTTCCTTTTTCCCCTAGAAGGAAAATCATCCTCCCACTCACTGCAGGAGTGCAGAACGGTTTACGTTTTTTTTCTTCTTTCCACGACTTCTGCTCCACTTCAACCCTCCCCACCCCCCTAAATCAACCCCTTCGGTTTTCAAACTGTTTACCCCAATTCTTAGTGTCACATTCTAACATTTTCAGCGGTAAGCCATAGCATGAAAAGAACGATTAATAAAAAAGAAATGCATTCTTTTAGATGTAGTTCGACACTTCATTCTTTAGGGTAACCCATTTTCCAAAGATTTTGGAAAGATGCATCGTTAGGAAATCAATTTTAGAATTTAGGTTGAAGGTGCATGCAATTAGTAATTCTGTTGATATCCTTGTTTTTTTGGTTTGAGCCTAAATTTGCCAAGCGTCAGCTGGAATGAAACATTTCTTGAATCAAATGTCTTTTTTGTGTACTCTCGACCTTCTTGCTTTTCTTGAGCCAATCTCCATCTAAACAGTTTTCAGACCCCAAAGTTCGGGTTGAATTCTATTAGGATTATACCACCACCACCACCACCACCACCACCACCACCACCACCACCACCACAAGTAATTCCATTCTGCAGGTACGCCTTCCAACCCTAGTATCCTTTGTCCTTCACATTCAACCTTTTCACCCAACACTCCTCTGTTTCCTAGAAAGCTGTCTCGCTACTCAGTCCTTCTTCCTGCCATATGTCATCGACATTCTCATTTAGCCCCTTGCCCTTTCAGTGACTGCCAATCAACTCAGGAGTACTGGCCAGTTTTCACATTTGCTCCCTGATGCTGGCCCGGTTGGCCATCTCCTCATCCACAACCCTCCCTGTGCAATATTAAGGTTAAGCGGGCAGTTACAAAGCAAAGAATGGGACTGAAGGGGTGTGGTAGAACGGGATGGGACATCAGGTGCAATCCGAGTATTCAATCACTCCCCCTCCTTTGTTTACCACGGTGGTTAAAGGTGGCGTAATGTGTTGATGAATTGACGGCATGGTATTGCTGTTTATTGAATTGGAAGACGATTTCGGACAAACGATTAGCCAGATGTTTTACCTCCAGCAGAGCTGTAACTGAACTTTGAACCAGATGCAATCACAAAGATCTTACTCGAACAGGACATCGCCGAGCCGATCTCTTTCACAATCATTTCAAGACGGAAATGCGAGATGCATTTCCGGAATGTTTGAAGACACTTGATACTCTAACATCAGCAATGACAGAAGATCCGTAAATATTTTTAAGACGCCTCATTCAGTGGCTCATATTTATATGTGTTCAAGTATCAGCGTGGCCTGTGCGTGTTGTTTGGTATTCTACTCAAGACCACACGTCGTATTGCGCAGACCTGCCCGCAAATCGGGATTTGACGGTCAAGGAAATGTCCGACAACTGAAGACTTTGCTTTCGCAACGCCGGCACGTCCAGATCTCTGAGATCAAATCTAAGTCGCAGGAGATCTGAATCTGCGCCCGATTGCCTCAATTTGTTATCATCCTGTAGCCTCGGATCTCTGCAACAATCGCCAATGGCTCGTCGCCCAACCAATGGAAGAACGCGGAGCTCTCAAGTGTGCCCAGCTGTGGAGTGTTATCGCCTGTAGGACCACTCCTTGAAGACGCGCTTCCGCGCACCAGGAAGTGAGGAGAGTGTTTGTGAGATCTGCACAGAGTTTATGGAACCTTCTTCTGTGGAACTAGGGTGTTCTTGACCCGTCAATCAAGCGCCTGAAGACCACAGGTATTAAGGGCTTCTCCAAGACCAGGAAAAGTGAAGCACTTGCACGAGCAGTATGAACCCTGATCCCCAGAAAGTGCAGAGTGGAACGCCAATAATGTTCTGGATTGACATCGGTTTATCGAAAAGGAATTGATTGCTTTTAAGTGGTTGTAGCTGAACGGTGTTTGCTAGCTGTTTTAGAGTTCGTTCTGCCCACTCGTAAAAGTGCTGTCTCATTATTTTGACCAGGACAGTTGGATCGATAAATAGGCTGTATGTCGAGGATGATCGAGTTTCATTGATTTATTTTGGCTTGGCATCCGTTTACGCAAGTCTTGCCTTTTCCATCACGCTCTGAGCGAGCGAGCGAGCGAGAGAGAGAGAGAGAGAGATAGAGATAGATAGATAGATAGATAGATAGATAAATAGATAGATAGATAGATAGATAGATAGATAGAGAGAGAGAGAGAGAGAGAGAGAGAGAGAGAGAGAGAGAGAGAGAGAGAGAGAGAGAGAGAGAGAGAGAGAGAGAGAGAGAGAGAGAGAGAGAGAACAGGGTGGGGGTAAGAAAGAGGCGAAGTATGAAACCAAAGGCAGAAATGAAAAAACACACACACAAAAAGGCCTAGAGAAGAGAAGGAAACCACAAACAAAACACGTTCTACGATATGCTCCCCCCCCCCCCCCCCCCCCCTCATCATTGTCACCATTACCCTTTTTACTTTTATAAAAGTCGGAGATAGCCTATTTGCACTTATATGACAGCACAGTTCTATCACATCTACTCCTCATCAAAAGGAGAATAACAACTGATATAACCGACAAAAATATAAAAAGACCGTAATAGCAAGAGGAAAGAGGCTGGAAGTAACTTGTTGTATTGAAAAACCTGATACATGTACTCTGAAAAGATCTTCTGTACAAACACAATCTGATGGCAAGCTGTGGTTTCCAAGTCTTTATCAGCCATGAGAAAATTATAATTATATGCTGTTTCAAATACTGCTGAAGAAGTGGATTTCAAATTATATTTAGAAGATTAGGCTGAGGATCGCCTTGCATGGTGAATATTGCGAAATGTATGATCTGCTTTATAAAGTTGTGGTTTTACTGCGTTGAAAATCCGCCACAAAAACTATTGTAGCTTATGTTTGTGTTCTGTTTTTCTTCTTTCTCACGCCTTAGGGCCATAGCTGAGCAAGAGGAGTGAGGCTTCCCCTCACAATTACTCTGGTCTCGAAAAAGGATGTCAATACGAAATATTGATCAGAAATTTTGTTTAAGTTCCGGTCGTTGTCGGATTTTCTTGAAATGTATATACACAAAATATACATGCCTCCCATCCAGAAAAGGTTATGAAATGTTATTGCAGGTTCTGTTTTCATACAACACAGTCATGGCGGCCTGTACGTATCAAGGCATCCGAGGTCATCAAAGGACGAGGTCTGGGAACTTTCTGCTTGACCGGCTATAAGAACAGCTAGGGAAACGTTGGGGCAACAACAAGAAGGAGGGGAAGGGAGGGGGGTGTCGCCAGGGGAGTAAACAAAGGAGACATAGCGGGAGGGTGAGTGCAGGCTAGGTGGGTGGGTGAATAGGAAGTCAGCGAGCTCTGAATGTGGGGGAATAGAATACGACAGAGACGTAGCCAGGGGAGGGGTTGAGAATTGGGTTGAAGTTCTGGGTTTCCAGAGAAAGCTGTGCCTCTTGAATTGGTGAAGGGTAAAATGGGGGATGGGTCGGAATGGGAGTTGTGGTGGGGGATGGGAGCCGGGCTGTCAAAGAGGGGGAGAGCAGGGGTAGGGGGGAAGAGGGGAGACAAATTTCCCTTCCAGATTGCTGCTTGTCCTTTCGCTGCTGTGATTTCTGAACAACTCTGCATACCACAAAGCAGGTCAGTCCGAAGAGCTGATTATTCTCTCAGCATGCTCCACTAGAATTTTTCAGGATGAGAGACCAGCATTACATCGGCTTGGCAAGATGGTCCGTCGATGTCGACATAGACATCAGTGGCACTAAAGGCATGATGGGATCCATCACAGCACTGACGAAGATGTGATGTTCTCAGAAGATCCTTTTGACAGAAGATAACAACACTCAAGGTAATAAATTCCTTGTTGTCACTCCTATAGTATAACATAATCGGTGGTCACTCGCACATGGTGAAAAACTTTGCATGGTCCTGGAGTGTACTACCTCTGAGAACGAAGATTGTCTCGCCAAATTGAATCTCACTACCGTAAAAGTGTCCTTGGTTCTGGGGCGTAGGCTGATGTAAACGCGTTTGTTTATAACATGCACTCGTTGAAAAGCGCTCATGGCGTCAATCACGTTCATTGCCATCTTCAGTTCAAACGTCTTTAGGTCAAGCTGTTAGTAGCAACAAGTTAGCAATGTACGATGAAACAAAATGAATATTCAAAAGTGCCGAATATGCAGATTATGCACTGACAGACGATGAAGACCAGCACGTGACTGTCGGGATATCAACTGCGCAAGACCAATATAATTCATTCCACGTGCACGAGGAATAATTGTGTGCTCATGTCAAGGCTGACAAATTGACCTTCACTAATAAAGAGAGCTAACTCAAGAAAAGGTCAATGCCCATAGTTTAAAAAAATTAATAATATAAATGTCCTTGCATCCATGATTTATGATCATTGCAGCAGAAGTGGAAGAAATTGCAGCCCCACCGTCAGCAGAAGGAGTACTTTATGAGGCCACGCGAATGCCATGCGTAGTTTTATGCGACAGCAACAATGTTGTCATAACAGGCAACTTCACCGGTGGTCGACCCTCTGCCCGTGAGATTTACGACGGTATAATACGGATCACAGATCACGAAGAAGCGTCGGTCAGCGTCTTTTTTCAGAGCCAGCTGAGGGTAAGAGTTCCAGCGTAGAGTGCATCGTGTCAAGAATTCGTTTTGTGTATTTGTGGAAACAGAACATTTTCTTTGACGATTGTGAATCTCGTCTAGCTATTTAATAGGCCTTAATTATGTATCGCGCTGTGACTCTTGGGTTAGATTACTTGATAGTCTGCCTTTTCCTGTTTCAATGTTTCCTCTCCGAGTGAGTCAGGGTGGAATGAATAGTTTATACTGTAGACTGCGCAAAAAGTTAAGGACCAGTCAGAAATCTACAAGCAAAACAGAAACTACCCAAATAAAGATTGTGATGTTCGGTGCACTTACACGTTTGGTTCACGCTTACTTACCAGCACTTTTGCTTTAGCAATCACTCAATAACGACAAGAAGTTTGAATGTACGTGCGTTGATAATGAACGAGAAACAAACGGGAAAATCACACAGCTAGTGCCACACAAAAGTGTCAATAGCGATTGTGTCCTTCATTCGCGGCCTAGCAGTCGAGGTAACGCTGCCTCATGGAGTCACCACCCACCTCCCAATTAAGTCCTGGGGAATGTTATTCCACTCTTGCTGGAGGCATTCCAGCAGCTGAGGTCGAATGGCTGGTGTAGGGTGATTCTCACAGACTCTACGCCCAAGCTCAGCCCACACGTTCTCAATTGGATCCAGATCGGGTCTATTCTGCTGGCCATACCATGCGGTCCACGCCGGCACGCTGTATGGAGGCGTTGACCGCCCTGGAACGGTGCGGCGTGGCGTTGTCAGCCTGGAACACAGCAGCAGCAGGTCCAATGTGCTGGAGAGCCGGGATAAGCAGAGGCTGCAGGATCTCTTGCAGATATCGTTCACCATTCTCACTATGTGCTACAGAGAGGTTCTGTAATGCCTGCTGCTGCTGCTGACGACGACAATGACGACGACAACGACTATGACGACGAGACCTATGACGACGAGACGTATGACGACGACGACGGTGGTGGTGGTGATGATCATGACGACGACGACGACGACGACAACGACGACGACGACGACGACGACGACGATGATGATGTTGATGATGTCGACGAAGACAACGATGATGATGATAGATTGCCTCCAGGCGCTGCCCTTGCCATGGTCTTGTCAAGTGACGATTGTGAAACAACGCTCATTTTCACGATTATTGTGTGCAGATTGTGCAGACGGATCAAATCTTTCTTTTCTGTAGTGTCCTCCACCTCGCGCTGTGCATGCAAAATAGAGCACTAGTTGTGACCTGATAAGGAAGAGTGTAGTGTCCGCCATTTGAAATGGCCACAAAACGTACGTCGCATCATAACAGTCTGTTCAAGCGCACTCTACTTTGAATGATTGACCGATTCGCATCAAGGTGAATGATAGTGGAGGTAAGACAATAAATACTTGATTTTCAAGCATTTACTTTTATTTCAACAAGGTAATTGAGTATATTGGTGTACATTTTTCTTAGACAGTTGCACATGTCGTGGCACTGTATGAAGATGCGGGGCCTCCAACAGGAGACTCAGTGCCGGAGAGACAAATCCTAATGTACCACTCGACCCAATGCTTTACCCACGCTGATCAGCGCATGTTTCCCTGCAGACCTCTTCAAGCGACAGGAAGCCAGAGACTTGCCAACGGAGTGGTCGTGCCCATTCCACTACACACTGGAGACACCCGAACGGGTCGAGCCTTTCCCATGCAAGGAAAGGGCGATGGAACTATGGGAAGGAGTAAGGGAGGATGGGGGGGGGGGGGGGGGGGGTAAAAAGGTAAAGGTAAAGGTGTGGTTTTTTATAGCGACTTACACCCTTTGTCAGGGTCTCAAACCGCTTACACTTTACCCCCTGATCACTGGGCATCTTCATCAATCCTCACTGGTACCTCACAACAAACATAGTGACAGACATTTAAGACGCACACAGTCAGGTACCAGCACCAACTCCGCTCCCTGGGGAGTATTCCAACCCGATGCTGGCGCTTGGGGGGAGGGGGGGGGAGGAGGAGCGAGGAGAGAACGTGGGGGCGGATGCCCACGGGCTGCCACTCTCACTGATTGATGGGGATCACGGCGGATGCAGCACCAGTGTTATGACCTTTCAGATCGCGGGCACATTCCAGGTCTTCTTGTCAACACCTTGACCCGCTGACCAGAGGTCGATGGCCTTCTAGTCCTCATGTTTTCCTCTGTCTTTCATTTTTAACGTGAACATTTTAAGGAAGATTACTTCTAAGTCAGATGAAATTGATGTGAATGTCGAGAAATCATCAGCAGCACCTGCGTTTTTCCGTTGAAGAAAGAAGCGAATGTTTGTGTCCGCACTGTATTTCTCTCTCTTTCATAACTTGTATATTTGTTTGGCTTTCTACTTCGTTGCTTCCACCCATGCTTGCGTTTGTGAGGGTAGGATCGCGTTGCTTACGCTAGTATCTTGCAAGAACTTGCAAGAAACGCAAGGAAAGCGCAAGGTGAGTGGGTTTCCCACTGTCTGTCGCTCACAAGGAGACGCGAGCTTTCCCGAGGAGGCTTCGAAGGTACTTAACCGCGCCTAGCGGGATAATTAGAAATGGCGTAGACCATGCAAATAGGGTTGCTATTTACAGACAACAGTGCCTGTAATATGCCTGTCACTGTTCAAGAATGGAAAAATATACGTACACGGAGGTATTTGCTGTTAGAGTGTTCATTTGTATATTTTAAGGAGGATGTGTACATTTTCTTTTCGACAAACGTTGTGGAAAATTTTTCATCGGAGAACACATGAAGGGGTGTCGACACACCGTACACGTACGCTCTGTGAATTATGTCTCTTCAACTGATAAGGAGTGTATCGAGGCACACAATTTTCGACAAAAATGTATATATGTGAATTCGGTTTGCTTTCTTTTCATTGACAGAGTTGCCGTGTGATTCGAGACGTCACCAAGGTATGTTCCATCAAGTGAAAAACTGCTGAGATGTATGTATCGTCAGTTACTTCTTCTAACAACAACTTCAACACTAATTCTTGCGCTTGGACGCAGCCATGATCTCTCGGGCCTCCGCCTTGCCAAGTGAGGATTGGCCGTTGCCTGGAGGTCTTGCCCCTGCCCGCCTCACCTCGGCTTGCTGGCAAGACATAATTATTTTGGCAAGTAGTAGGCTAAGAAACGCGCTCCATGTACTCTGGAACAACATAATCGTTTGCAAGTATAGACTGACGTGCACGTCACACACTGACACAGAGGGACACATAAACACAGAAACAGACGATTACAGAGGTACATACATACATGTATATATCTGCAAACACACGCCACTGCTACGAAAAAAACAATTAAATTCCACACTGCGCATGCACCACATCACCACATACACGCGCGCGCGCGCGCACACACACACACACACACACACACACACACACACACACACACACACACACACACACACACACACACACACACAATCACGCACACAGAGCAATATGATTTGGAGTTAAGGAGTTTAAAAAATTACATATATTTTTTACATTGTTTTGACATTCCTCGTCACTTCTTAACATAATGACATTATGTCACAGGATGATGTTATCATGTTAGAAAAAAATGCACTGAAAAACGAGCTGTAGGGGCAAATTTTTACTCAGAGATAGGTGAACTAATGTCTGCATTAACAGGGTCAGTACACCCAGAGACACGGAGATAATTATTTGCGAATTCTGACAATGTGTCATGAAAATATAAATAGCTTCCTTTTTGCTATGAAAACGTCGTCTTCTATGTCATATAATATATTCATTTATATTCGTCACTAAGCATTATTCCTGGTTTGTCCCTTCGTTTGTGTGCTTTCAAACTCGCGTTAGTTGTGTTTGCGTGTGCATCTCGGCGCATGCATGTACGCCCATTGAATGCGTGACCGATCAGTGACGTTGGCACAGCACGCTATTGTCCTGACTTTGAAAGTCCTTGAAGACTTTGCAGATATGTGGCCGTGTGTGAGATTACAAGGCTAAAGTACGAAAAATGACTTAATGAGATATTTCAACCACAATGGTACTTATTTATTCTTTCATATTCCAGAAAAATCGGCATGTTCACCGAGGAAATGTAAATACGGGAATGTGTATAGCGTGGGGTGACAGCTTTATTCAGGGTTTTCTCGAAAATTGTTAATTGTTCATCAGCCTCGTTTCCCAGGCACGGTCACACATGGCAACGTTTGGGGGAAAGAAAGGTCAAGTTTCTTGTGCCCAGCTGACCTCGACCTGTCTCCCGTAACGCTGACACCAACTTCGATCGCTTCTCTCTGAGTGCCTGTCCACTCTAGTCCTGGAAAATGTTGCTTAGTTTCCTTTTTTCGTGCCGTTCCTGTAAGAAGCAAGTTTGTTCTCACAAGAGGAGATGTCCGTTCATTTTCATAACATGAAGTTGTTTAAACTTTCCTTTGAAAATAACTTTTGTCAGAGAAGAAAGGACACTACAAGGAGGAAGATCAGGAGGAGCAGGTACAAAGGCAAAAGGATCCACAGCAGAAGGAGGAAGAGCAGGAGAAGCAATAGAATCAGGAAAAAGAAGAGGAGCAGGAGAAGCAGGAGCAGGTGGGGGATCATCAGGAGGATGAGGAGGAGCAGAAGGATGAAGGGGAGGAAGAGGAGCAAGAGAATGAAGAAGGGGGTGAGGTGGAAGAGGAGGAGATGATGGTGATGGTGGAGGTGGAGGTGGAGGAGGAGGAGCAGGAGGAGAAGGTGATGAAGGAGGAAAAGGGAAAATAAGAAAGGAAGGAAGAAAGAAGAAAGAAAAAAGAATGTATGAATAAAACGGAGGAGGAGCAGGAAGAGGAATAGAGAAAGGTATGAAGAAAGAAATAAAGAACTGGGAGGAGGAACAGGAGGAAAAGAGAAGTAAGAAAGAAAGGAAGTAAGAAAAAGGAAGACAAAGAATGAATGAACTAATTTGTATGACATGTTCCCAACATGGCTGTCTGGCAACGCACAGCAATCAAGCCCAGGAGAAGGCGTGCAGGCACAATTCCAAGTCCACATTCATGTTCTGCAGAGTGCATACATATTACTCTTCCAGGTTCAAGCGAGGGGTACACAAACGACGTGATATATTAGAAATGACTTCATCTGGACAGATCGGCATCGACAGAACTCGGATAACCTGTGAAACGACAAATGGTTTTGTCTGAAAATATTGGCAGGTCTGACGAACGGCGATTGGTCGTGTAAGAAGGGGTTTACCTTCGGTCGGCAGCACTCGTGGAGCTACCAAGCGTTTGTTCCGACCCTACCTGTCATGGTTATCAGGACAGGTTAGGCACCGAGCCAGACTGAGACAGTTGGGGTTCTAAGGTTGGGGGAGAGTGGAGGGGGTGGGGTGGAGTAGAGGAGAGGAGGGGCAAACATTTTGGGGGTGAGACAGAGGGTTATTTAGGCAACGCTGACACTGGAAGGGGGTTTAGTTATGGAGGGACTGCTTGGAGTGAACTGGGGACTGGGACTTGAGATTGGGGCAGTGCGTGTTGAAATAGAAAGGTCAGAGTGCTTGTTCTTGAGCAGGAGTGGGGTCACTGGTACAGTGCTTATCAGTATCAGTCAATGGATTACACACAGGTTGCAGCCTCTTTCTACATCAAAGGAACAGATCACCATCGATACAAAAATGTTGAGGCATATTCACGAAGACTATAGCATGAAAAGAAATCTGACCTACGATGAAATTATCAATAAAGAAAAGAAAAAAAGGAAAACGGTAACACCACCTCACTTCAACCCCACCCCATCCTCCCAAAATTTACTGAATTAATCAATCAACGAAATCATGCAGATGCAGTAAATTCCTTCATGTAATCGATGCATGGATTGATGAATGAATAAGTGCTTTTACTGACGACAACATTGCCAACTAAAGAGATAACACTGGTGATGAATGGTTGCAACAACATTGGACCCAAAATGAATGGCTGAAAAAAGACTTGAGTGCATAGACAAATGCTCCAAAAATGGAGGTACGATTGAATAGGAGAACATATACAAACGACCGATTTTACGAACTGTTATATGAACTAGTCAATCAACGTATGCATAAATGTAATTTCGATAATGCCGGACTAGTCGGGTGGGATGCTGCAGAAGTCAGAACACCAATCCTTTTCGTGTGACTTAGCTGATGTGCAATCTTTTCCGCACCAGTTAGCTGATGTGCAATCTTTCCCGCACCAGTTAGCTGATGTGCAATCTTTTCTGCACCAGTTAGCTGATGTGCAATCTTTTCCGCACCAGTTAGCTGGTGTGTATTCCTTTCCGCACCAGTTAGCAGGTGTGTATTCTTTTCCGCACCAGTTAGCAGGTGTGTATTCCTTTCCGTACCAGTTAGCAGGTGTGTATTCCTTTCCGTACCAGTTAGCTGGTGTGTATTCCTTTCCGTATCAGTTAGCTGGTGTGTATTCCTTTCCGTATCAGTTAGCTGGTGTGTATTCCTTTCCATACCAGTTAGCAGATATATATTCCTTTCCGAATCATGCATCAGTCATCTGATGTGTATTCCTTTCCGCACCAGTTTGCTGATACATAAATTCCGAAGATACCGATGACGGCATATGCTCATCTGTGACAGAAAACTGTTAACAGCAGTGGAAAAAACCCGACCAAATAAATATTCCACCCGAAATGTCTAGTCTTCCCAAACCAAATTTAAAACATCAATCAAAGAAAATATAATCACTGCAGCTGATACAAGCATGAGCAATACTTGAATCCATTATCAAGTCCAGCGTAAACGTTCCATTGAGCCGCTGTCATTCAAACACCTACGACTCATTCAGAGTTGTGGTCAAACACCGTGCTGTCAGCGACAAGGATTTCCGATTAGTTCCGGAGAACGAGCAATGACGCCAAGGTTCGCCGGTTCCATACGCTCCCTTGCACTTACAGTCGGGAGGACCGTGCACCTGTCTGGTGGCAGGCGGTGCAAGTGCTGTTCGCTCTGTCATTTCCCGGTTGTTCCTCGCTTTCACGACGTCTGAGCTTCGGTCGAAGACCCTGTCCCAGAAGAACAGCCACACTCTCCACGGTCTGATTTACGAGTCAGCGGGCTTACCCACGTTTTTTCCACCCTTTGAAAACTGCCAATTTAGGACCGGGCTCTCTCGTGTTCCTTGGCTCCGCCTCAAATATCTGCCACTCGTTGAAGTGTCCCCACAATCAAAGCCATGCCACTGCCGGGATAAAGGAAGACGCTCTCTGTTGACGTCAAGGAATTGAGAGAAAGGGCGAGGAGTTCGAAGAATGCCAGGCCCACAAAACTTGAGCCAGCTCCTCCCAGAGTTCAGACATTACCGACAGCCTGCAAGGTCCACAAAGCCATGACAGTAGCGTGCTAAGCGTCCTTGAACACCCCTCGTATGAGTTGGGAGGACACCTGTGTTAATCACAGTGTGACCCTGGTTCAGGTCACACAGACGTCGTAAATCATCGGCTGGCCTTGGGTGAACTGACAACGTAAACTGCACTTTGATAATCTTCCACACGCCACGTAGAGGTTATGAAAGAAAAGCTTTTCTGTCTCTTCGCAGACCTGAAGAGATGAATCGATATAACACTTAGCTGCTGATGCAAAGAGCATTTTGTCAACTCCACGATGTTGTTTTGCTCTCTGTTCATACCGTATGAATAACATCTCTATATAAATATCTGCTTTGCTGAAGACCTCAGTAAAGTCACAGATGCGCGTGAGTAAAAGTTCAAAGGCGTGAACAAATTCGAAGCAAATTATGGAAGTGAGCTTCAAATATACATCGTGCCTTTGTCTGAAAATATTCATATGAGATCTTCTAGCGCCATTGCGGGAAGAAGTATTCCTTTTGTACATTGATGGCCCTAAGGTTCGTTTTGGACTATTTTCGGGGACTGCGCAGTTCGTTAAATACAGTTGGCCGGTTGCTTCACGCAAGCACAAGTTCTGCTATGACCCACAGAACGGTGTTTACGATGTGCATCTGAGGAGAAGGTAAATGTTTCACAAGTGCTTGGTACCAACGGTTCCTTCTTGGGCAGTATGGTTTACATGCCTTGATATCTCCCATTCAGGGCAAATCTTTGTATCAGTGAAAAACAACAGTATTGCGCATGGGGCTTTAAGTCGTAACCCAGTAGAGGATGACGACATGGATATCAATGCTAATCCTTGTTTGGCTGTGCGCCTTGGTTGTTTACAGTTTTACCTTTAAGTGTCAGTCAGCCATCGATTAGGAAGCTGTTTGCTCAAAATGTAAGGGGAAAATCGATTTAGACTCAAGAAGACGTGAAGATGCTAATGAATTTAAAAAAAATTATCTGTGGAAGAGACTGTCGGCGCGGCTCGTGTTCAGTGCGTGGTACGGAGAAGCTCAGCAGTTGTGAGACAATGGTGTCATGGTTCACAGCTATAGGAATCACAGCGTAGTTTTATTCATTCCCTGCTTTTTGCATACAGAAAACGCACAGTAGATAGCGAGTTCTTCTTGAGGACATTTGTTTAGTTTTGTAAGCCTTGGAAAAAGAAAGGGAGGAGGAAAAAATGCTGTGCACTTGCCTGTTGTTTTCGGTTTACAATATTGATTGGTTGTGGCCGGATGGGGGATGGGGGGTGGGGGTAGGGTGAGGGGTGGGGGTGAGGTGCGGGAGATGGGGGGTGAGGGGTAGGGGGTGAGGGATGGAAGAAAGAATCATATAATTAGTTTCTTGAGAGGTTGTAACCATATTTTGACGCGTGCATGCCCAGCAAAATTCTACATACTCTGGAGGGTTCAATACCATTTCAATTTTGAATGCAACATGTCTTATGAAACCGCTCGTGTGACTTAACTATCCCAGCAATCTTGCATCTCACGTGATGATAAAAATCTACTGGTTCCAACCCAGATCACTATGCAACTTTGATGGCCGCAGCCATCAATCAAAGTCGGCACTAAAGAGCAATGCATGCCTCGAAGCGAACAGTGCAGAGAGAAGACCACGCTTGAATTAGCTCCATGCTGGACACGAAGGCCAGGTCAGGGCTCGGTGGCATTGTAAACAGGAAACTCGATGCCGAGCGGATGAAGGTTTTATGGAGGTAGTGTCAGGTGTGTTGCAGCGTCGGCTCTGCAGCTCGCAGAGTTATGGGAAGCCTTGACCCCTGTGGAAATTTCGACGCTAGAGGTCACCACTGGGTGAACAGATCAGAATCAGTGGCTCTGCTTTCAACGAAAACTTCCGCGCTATCAGAGATTGCCATCAGTTGCCCACGTAAAGTATGACTGCCTTCACACTATCGGAATGAGCAGGAACTATTGATTTTGGATGAGGGAGCCAGTTCTCGTGATGAATATTCATAGGAAGTCAACGATATGATGTATCATTCGATGCAAATTAACTCGACAGTCGATGTACTATTTTGTCGATAATATGAGGAAAAACTCAGATATATTGATGAATTATGCATCTATCTACGCTAGTCACAAAATAGTGTTTAATTACAAATGACCATTTTCAGTTCTGCAAAGAAGTTATAAGATTTTTTCAATCATATATGTCGTTAAACTCCAGGACTTGCCGTCTATTGCCGTTGGTTCACCAAATTACATATTCAGTCCCTGTGTCTTGCTTGTTTTGTCAAGCCGTCATTCCACCAACAAAAAAGTGTGTTTGCTTTTTAAGAGGAAGAAAGTATCTTACTACGTGTAGTTTTTGTGTGTGTTGTTGCGAAAGATATACAGGACGTGTAGAGATGCCCCAAATTATGATATCATTTTCACGGATTGTTGTGGTCTGTGTGGCCACTGAACGAACAAATAAATGGCCTTGATTTTTATTCAGAAAACTCATTTCTTATTAGAAACAGAAGAAAGAAAAGACAGAAAGACAAAACGAAATAGAGAAAGAAAGAAAGAGTAAGAAATAAGAAGAAAGAAAAGTGCACTACATTGTTAATTTATGGCATGTCAAATGAAGTCTTCCAGGAGACAGCTCGGATTCACAAGCGTTTGCCGTGAGACACAAAAATCTGTAGTCCTTCTCAGGCTGGGGTAATGTTGTTCCTGTTTAATAGTGAACCTCAGACGTCCTCTGAAAAAGTTCGTTGGTGGACGCCATTTGGCAGCAAAGTATATACTAGAGAACACTCAGAGAGCGCAAGCCTCCACCAAGGACGCCACAATTTCTCTTCCATGACCTGTAGAGTTGAGAGTTCATTTTATCGTCTGCTGAAGGTCATTGAGTGCGGAACACCGGCGTCATCAATAGTTTGACATCATCAACTTTGTGATGTGCAGTAAAATTTCTCTTTATGCTTGTAATTCCCCAACTAAATAACTGATAACCTACAAAATGTAAAGGATTGTTCCTTGAATGAAATCCCCCCGTGGGTTCGGGGTAAGAATTGACCCACCGCGTCTCCCTATACGCGATTCGTAAGAAGTGAATAACTAGGGACACCGTGACTTGATTAGCGTTTACTCCAAACTGTTGTAAAGATTTTCGTGCTGAATGGCCTTACATGGCTTACAAAGGCTGATAGGCCGTAAAACACCAACCAACCAACCTTGGATGAACTTCGACCTTGCACCAAAATTCGTCAGGATCCGTTTCGAACTATACATGTACTAACTAGCGAACGAATGAACGAACCAAGCGAAAAAACATTAATCTCCCTGACGGAAGTAATGATGAAGTGGCTTCTTCAGGCAGGGATGATATGAACCGTGTCTCAGTTTCATCTGTGTAGATTTTGCTAAGATAAAAATCAGTCCTCAAGGAAATAGGGGGAAAAAAGAATTACGTAGTTTCTGGCGTCTTCAATAAGTAACCATGACTTTCATAACTGAGTGATTGAGTGAGCGAACAAACGAGTGAATGAGGGAGCGAGCGAATGAGCGAGTGAATGAATCAATGAGTAATGAATCAACAGTTGAATAAACGAACGCACTCAGAGAGCTTTCTTTAGCCGAGGTAATGAATGGATGGAAGGATGAATTAATGAAATAAGGAAGGAGGGAGGGAGGGAGGGAGGGAGGGAAGGAATACGAAGTCGTGAATCTGTGTAACGTCTTTCCCAGTTTGGCCTTCTACACATCTCCAATAATAGGTGGTCACCTCGTCGCCTGAGCGTAACGGCGAGTGGGACAAGCTTGCCAAGGTCGATGCTTACGTAGATCTGTCATGGAGTGGAGGCAAATGGGATTTCGTGGTCGGCTTACTGCCATGAGGAGCTGGGTGACTTTCGGGTAACAGAGCTTTTTGAACATCGTGACCTGCCAGTGTTTACGTAGGATCAAACCCTTCTGTGCTGGCGAGGACGTCAGTGACCCTATCACTGACTGCATCGAGACTTTGGCTTTGGGTTGACTCCGCTCGAACACGTCAGTCATTGTCGAAGACAAAACCTGACTCAGGGATTAGAGTTAGAGATTGATGTCGTGCGTGGGTACTGCTGGCACCAGATTGATTCAGATTTTTATCCTAGTCTGTAATGTAGATAATATTACTCATGCTCATTATTTGAATAATCGATCACCAGTCTAGAAACTAGTTGAGCTTTATCGACGCGTCCAGTGAGGTCAAGGGTTGTTTCAAATTTCATCGTTGTTGTGTGTTCCTTCTCGTTCGTGTCGTTGTCTGTCAAGCCTTGTTGTGTCGTGACTACAAATCATGTAAATTCATGCATTCCATTTAACAAGTTTGCGTACATACTGTCAGTGTGCGTTGTTGGTGATTTGTTGTCGTTTTCTCAGTGATTATGACCAGTCGTTGCAAATTATATTCTCTGTTCTATTCCTTTGATCGTGAAATAATTTTTTAATAACTATCATTAGTGTACAAATGGAAAATAAAGGTGGTTTTATACAGCGACATATCACCACGTTTGTTCTCAATCCGTTTTACAGTTTACTCCCTGATCACTGGGAAGCTTGGTAAGTTCGTCATTGATACCTGACGACAAACACAGCCAAGACGCACACAGTCAGGTACCAGCACCAACTCCACTGCCTGGGGAGGGATCCCAACCCACAGCTGGCTCACAGACGCATACAAGGGTAAATCACACTAGAGTGTGCACTCACTGCACTCGCAGATACCCGGTTTACCCTGAGCTGCGAGAAGCAATGTGACTGAGGCACTTTGTTCAAGGATGAGCTGGGAGAAGCAATGTGACTGAGGCACTTTGTTCAAGGATGAGCTGGGAGAAGCAATGTGACTGAGGCACTTTGTTCAAGGATGAGCTGGGAGAAGCAATGTGACTGAGGCACTTTGTTCAAGGATGAGCTGGGAGAAGCAATGTGACTGAGGCACTTTGTTCAAGGATGAGCTGGGAGAAGCAATGTGACTGAGGCACTTTGTTCAAGGATGAGCTGGGAGAAGCAATGTGACTGAGGCACTGAGCTGCGAGAAGCAATGTGACTGAGGCACTGAGCTGCGAGAAGCAATGTGACTGAGGCACTGAGCTGCGAGAAGCAATGTGACTGAGGCACTGAGCTGCGAGAAGCAATGTGACTGAGGCACTGAGCTGCGAGAAGCAATGTGACTGAGGCACTGAGCTGCGAGAAGCAATGTGACTGAGGCACTGAGCTGCGAGAAGCAATGTGACTGAGGCACTGAGCTGCGAGAAGCAATGTGACTGAGGCACTGAGCTGCGAGAAGCAATGTGACTGAGGCACTGAGCTGGGAGAAGCAATGTGACTGAGGCACTTTGTTCAAGGATGCAGTTCCAAGATCCGCGCAACTCCGCACGCCGCACCCACCTGCCGCAAGCGACTGCAAGTGAAGCGCGCTAACCACTTAGCCACTGAACCCTACAATGACGAATCAGGTTGAAATTGGGAAGTGTGTTATCGAACTAGAATCACACTTGGGGGTTGTAAAAATATAAAAGCGTGCAGGGTGTGTCCCTCAGCGTGCGTCTGAGTGATCCAAATTCATTATATAGCAACTTGCAATAATTTTACCAATTAATGATCAGTGCACGACAAAATGTATTTTGCCTGATTTCGATGGATTCGTTACAAAAGAGAATAACGTGCTTTAACACAAAACAAAGTCATCATATCATTCTGTATGAACACTCATTGTATGCCATTTCTCTTACAAAATATTGCGAGTATATATCGGGAGAGGGAGAGGGGGGAGGGGGGGAGGAGGGGGGGGGGGGGTAATAATGAAACGGTCCGTCACTAATTTGTGCACGTAGCTCATTTCATTTGTAGCGACTTGAAATTGATTTTGTTGCTTGGGACACTCGTGAACTTTTTCTCAAGTTCTTGTAGAAATTCTACAAGAGATTTTTTCATTGTGCCCATTGTAAAGTTCTGCGTGTCTCTCTTTTTCTCCAGAAGTTGACGACCTGCTCGAACACCCCGGATGTTGTCCCCTCCACTTTGATGGGTTTTGGAGTGCGATTGCACATGCGTGGAGAGTCATTGCTCTCTGACGTCATGCGTGACGTCACGTGTGACGTCAAAGGCGCGGTCAGTCTGAGCTGCACTTGGAGTGTAAAATACGACATCCACATGCGTGTCTGCAGCGTGTACTGAGGCGACTGGGTGGGTGAATGGAGAGTTTGTTTGCCTTCGCTGTCTAGAGTGGCCGACTCGTGTGGTTTGACCGCACCTCAGCGTCCAGATAACAGCCTACCAACTCCAGAGTAGAGAGCCTGGACTGCGTTCGATACGTGCTCTGTCCACAACGACCTGGCCATTATTGACGATCTGTGCCCCTTCTGGAGCTGTTTGTAGCTGGATGTCGGTTGCAGCAACGTGGGGGACACGAGCAAGGTCGAGAGCTTGTGTGGGAGCCTTTTCGGCAACGAGAAATGGAATGTCTGTGGAGGAGTGGATGTTCAGGGGAGATTTTAGTTTTATGACAACCACTGTGGACATTCCTGGATGAATTTCATGACAGCTGTACAAGAACTGAGGGCTACTCTTGCAAACATAACGATTTTCTTTTGTGGCTGCTTTGGGCATTTCTGAGTTCCTTCCATGTCAACGTCATTAGAACCGAGCGCGGGAATCAAACACACTGGAAGTGTGTGGGTTGAGCATCGTGGCTAATCCTCAGGGCTAGGGGTGGGAGTGGGGGTGGGAAGGGGTCGGCTGGAGGTTGCAGGGTAAAGTGGGGTTGACAATGGAGATGGTGAAAAAGAAGGAAATGTAGGAGGAGTGGAAGGTGAATCCATGCTGGGTGCTGTGAGGCGGAGAGGGAATTGAAAGGAAAAGAAAGTAAGACGATAAAAAACGGGAATAGAGGGGGTAGGGGGAGGAGGGGGAGGGGGAGGGAGTAGGGAGTGGGGGGGGGGGGGGGGAGGGAGAAGGCGGGTGTGTGGAAAGAGGGTGAGTCGAGATGGGAGAAGGGGTGACTTGAGGATTTTGGAGACTTACACAGGGCATATTATCTATATGGTCTTATATGCGGTAAGTGCCAACACGAATTCAGATGGGGTATAAAAGAGAGCGAGCAGTTGGGATAGAAGTGTGGTCAAAATTCATTTGGAGTTAAGGAGAGAGGAAAGGTTGACTGCACTGCAAGAGAGCGAGAAAAGAGGTTGGGTTGGATGGATGGATGGATGGATGGATGGATGGATGGATGGATGGATGGATGGATGGATGGATGGATGGATGGATGGATGGATGGATGGATGGATGGATGGATGGATGGATGGTTGGATTTGGCTTAACGGCCAACCACCCAGTGTATGCCATGTAAGATCCCTGACAACTCGAGCACTGGTATTTGCATAAGAGCACGTCAAGACTCCATGTCCCCAGTCATTGGCCTCTTACGAACCGCAAGTAGAGACAATATGGATTCCACTCCAGTGCCCGACCCCCGGGTCGGTGGGGGGAGGTTGGGGATGGGTGAGAGTGCATGAGGACTGTTGGTGGATTGTAAAAGAAGTAATTCACATTCCGCCTCGCATTCCAGGAAGGTCAGTGATGATCGACGGTGTCATATCTCCGTCTTCAGGGTGACGCTGAGCCCTCCACTGCCACAGTATATGTGTGTGCACAGACTTGGAGGGTCTCCAATGTTGTGTGAGTCGTCAGTGACAGGGCATTTACGACGTGGAGAACGCTTTCACACTCTCCAAGAATGCTTGAGAATAACTGACACATAGAATCCATACATTGTTCACAATGAAACCTCATGGTCTGAACTAGAATTAAAAGCCTCATTCAACTGTTAAATAGACGAAACAAAGCTACATAAAAAGGAAATTTGGGTAAATTTTGTTTTTCTTGAAGGAAGATCACGCCTTATAGTTTTATCAGACTGATCTCCATGAAAGACTTTCAATGTTCTTAACACTTTGCCCGTTACCTGCAAAATTTGACCCGGAAATAATTCAGGACCAGGAGCCGGGGAAGGAAAGGTGGGTTGCAGATGAATGGGGAATTGGGGAGGCAGGGTGGTGGGGATGGAAGGGGGGGGGGGGGGGGGGGGCAAACCTGTGACTTTTCGTTCAATGTCGGACTATTCTAATGTATCCAACTTATACCAATCTGCGAGTACAATCGATAGTGGCATTTTCCTTGGCCATCAAGGCGAACAGACGGTAAGACCGCCATAGTAATAACTGCGGGACCTTCAGAAGTTATGGAGAGATCAGTTACTTTATTCCTCCCCTCGGCAGGTGAGACATCAAACTCAGACTCTTTATGCCTCTCCCCAAAACGTTATGAAACTGTGTGGTATTATGGCGCCATTCGCTGGCTTTTGAGGAGCAGTTTCTCACAGTGGCTCTTAAAACAGCCCCCTGTTTGCTGAGCATAACGGCTCGGTGATGAGCGGTCTGAAGTCGTCATCATGACGGCTGCAGTCATTCTCGAGGCATGACAAGGAGTGTGCTGCGGTGTGATTGTGTGTGTGTGTGTGTGTGTGTGTGTGTGTGTGTGTGTGTGTGCGTGTGTATGTGTGTGTGCGTGTGCGTGTGGTTGTGTGTGTGTGCGTGTGTGTGCGTGTGCTTGTGTGCGTGTGTGCTTGTGCGTGTGTGTGTGCGTGTATGTGTGTGCGTGTGTGTGTGTGTGTGTGTGTGTGAGAGAGAGAGAGAGAGAGAGAGAGAGAGAGAGAGAGAGAGAGAGGGAGACAGAGAGGTAGTTTAAAGTGTTCGCAGCTTGATAGGAGAGAGCTTATAGTTTTGGGCCCTGCCCGTCGCTGTCCCACGCCCAGGCATTCAGCGTGGCTGAGACTATAGTGCATATAGTCTCAGCAACAGGTTGGTCACGTGATAGCCTTCATTCTTCCATAACATGCATACCACCATTCAACACTGAGTCTCAGCCACGCTCAATGACATATCACATCGTTGAGTGTATTCCTCCGCTTGTTGTGATACACTCGATACTGGCAGCCATCTTTCCGTCAGTTCATTTTCTAAACATCGATTTCCCATAATTGTAAAACTTGTATGCGGTAAAATTCGAATCACAAGAGTGTAATATTGTGAACTCTACTAATTATAAGGACTTTGAATACAACAGCAACAATTATACTTCATTGTGCGAGTAAGGCAACCAATCCCGTCTGCATAATGATAATCGTTTGGACCGATAGTACGATACGCCCAGAAACCCGCTGAGTGCTTTTACTGATGAGGAATCATTAATTTAATGTATGCTTAGAAGGATTAAACTTAGAAAAACTGCTTCTGAGCTCTCCGATGATATCGAACTTCGGAATCGGACGGAAGAAACTTCGACTCGATCAACGTTCAACACAGAGACAACAGTGAGTAAAATCTTCCTTCTACTTCTAGATCAGTCGATACACGAATGATCGAAGTGTGGACTCAGCAGCTCGTCAAACAGTGTGAAGGCAGTTAGACCACAGGTTCCGGCCAGAAAGCATTTACTTGCGAGAGTATAACCATAGATTCACGAAACCAGCCCGGAGCCATAGGAATCCTTTTCGATGCGTTTATACTGACTAGTTCCAAAGACAAGCGCACGTGCTGAAGGCAGTTTGCAACCTTATCGACGATGTTCGCGCTAAAAGTAGTTCTCAAATGATTTCCTGAAAATCTCATAGATTTGTTTTATTAGAACACCAAATTTGTGTTTATCTATCGGGATAAATAATTGGAGTGAAATAGAATCGTCTCTTTTTACTCTCAATGGTCTTTTGATCATGTTGAATTTTGATTGGTAAAATCATTGGAATGTGGGGCCGAAGTCACGTGACCAACCTGTTTCAGAGATACTATATCTCTGTGTTCAGAATGACGCCCAGGTTGTGCATAGAAAAACAAATCAGCCGGGAACATAAAAACTGCATTGTTAAAACTCAGTGTATGACACGTTTTACGCGCCATAACGCTAGGAGGTCATGAACCCAATGTCGTAAATACCAGCGATATTCTCTGGTGTACAATAATAGACATGAACCGAGACAATGAGGTGAGTGCTTTGCTGCGGAAAGTGATTGAGGAAAACCCTCGTCAAAACAGTATTTTATTTTTCGTCTCTCTTTCTGCCTGCATACTTGTTTGCCTGCATGTCAGCCCACCTGTATATATCCGTCAGTCTGTCCAAACGTCCGTACGTCCGCCATTTAATCAATATCTGTCAAGTCAATCGTCTTAGCGCTCATGCGCGCAGAAGTGAGTGCGTGCTTCGGTGTGCGCTTGTTTATTTATTCATGTATGGCCAAGATGGACTTCAGGCAAACTTCATGCAAGTTAACTCACGAAGACATCTGAACAATTCTCATTCATTCTGCCACATCCTCGAGAAAAAAATCGTCACATTCCTGTGCTCACGCCAACGCAAACAATACTGACTTCCACGATTTCAGTCCCAGTGCAAATGAAAGGAAATTACCACCATCTTGCAGCACGAGCCTGCCATGCTGCAGCTTCCGTGGGCAAACTCGGCAAACAGGAATGACGCTAAACGCATTGGAAAACGCGCCGAGACGCCGACCTAACCTAACTGTTTTCCCCGCTGCAGCTGTGTTGGCAGCGACAGTAATGGTGCGCGGGGCTCAGGGAGACAAAGCGAAACTGTGCTTGTTACGCTGCCTGCGCACACACGAGCTTCCTGAACGTCATCCCGCAGCGGAAGGCGGGAAGTGGAGCCAGAGCTTGCCTCGCCCCACACAGGGACCAACAAAGAATACGTGATGTTGCACTGTTGACGTCAATTAGACGGAGCCAACTAGCGGAGTGGAAAAGAGGCTCTTAATATGACGTTGAAATCACGTGCTCTTATTTTGGTTTGTTCCCCATCTGCTGTTTTTTCATCGTCTGATCATTCATTCCCGTGTGTTTGAATAGTCTGACAATGTTTGCATGTTTACTCGGCTCAACATTTTCTTCACAACTTTTACAGGGTTATCTATTTGCTCTGAAGCGTTTGTTTTCGCAGCATCAGCGATTTTCGAATGAGACATTGGTGGCACCCAAAACGAGACTGCAAGCCATACTCCATGGGCAGAGCCTGTAACAACCAGATCAGACCTTGGCTGTGTCATGGGAGGAAAGGACAATAGAAAACACGCTATTTAGGGGCTTTTCTCCATTAATGCTGGTCAGTGTTGGTACTTTAAAGGACGTTACAGCATGCTGGTCAGTGTTGGTACAGCAAAGGACGTTACAGCATGCTGAGCGGTGATTTTAGGAAACGGTGACCGCACATGAGAAAACAAAGCTAAAGTGCGAAAAATTACAAAACGAGATGTTCCAACTACAATATGAATTATCTATTTTATTCGTGCATTTTCCAGAAAAAGCATGTTTATAGAGGAAATCTGTATTAAAAAATACAAAGGCGTACATATCATGAAAATGTATACTTGACTTAGCACTCTGATTATTGTACTCAGCGTTTTATCGAAAACTGTTTGATGTATTTCAGCCTTGTTTTTCATGCACAGTCACAAATACATGTATTCTTGCAGCAACGAATAAATGGATGATTTGCGGAGCAGAAGGGAAAAAAATATCAATTTCGACAACCCTCACACAACTTACATTATTTGGTTTGTAGCCCAACATCGTCCAGGTTGAGACTAGACTCACTTCTCAATAACTGGTCACTTCAAACTTTTTTCCTTCTTCTTATGTCTATCAGAATGAAAAGATGTAAATCTCCCAGGTAAGTTCTTCAGTGACCTTCTCCAATAATTGATTCACTCACTTTACGCGTCGTCTCGTGTCTGCCTGATTGCCTGCCTGCCTGCCTGCCTGTCTGCCTGCCTGCCTGCCTGCCTGCCTGCCTGTCTGCCTGCCTGCCAACAGACCGCGGTTATCTCACAAAACTGGAGCGCTGTGTCCTGTTTCTGGAACAGTTTTTCGTAAATGTCGTTATTGACCCCACTCCACGGAACACCAACTTTCGACAAGTGCAAGAAGTGCTTGTTTGACCACTGGATGAAAGCACACAGCGGGCAGCCGAGAGACGGTGGACCGTTCGATATACGTCTGGGGACATGGTGCAAGTTCTGACATCGCGACTGCATCGTGTGTGCTTAACGTGTCGATGAATTATGATTGTCAGAAGAATGGATTCCATGAATGCATCATGGCCTCGGATGGAAATTTCAAGGTTATGGCAGGGCATTCTGTGAACCCGAGTCAGTAGTGACTCAGGCACAGTTCGCTATGAATGCGTAATAGACTTGACCCTTTGCATTACAGCATTGCGCCAAAAATAGTTCGTTCTGACACAATTTTTCTCTCCACTTTTAACAGAAATCATTCATATGACAAATCTTTATTCCATTCCAACACAAGCATTTTATTTTATCGAATAAACTCCTGTTTATTGCCTCAACAAGAGTAACTTTTGTGCGAAATAGTCTTAGAACTACTTTAACGGCGTATGTCATGAAGCAGATCGGCTATCCCACAAGCCTCTCGTGTGACCACCATTTGTATATTTCGGACGAAAACCTTCCATCACGTGATGTCAACTGGGCTAGAGACACTTTCGCCGGTAGGCGAAGTCTCTAGTGAACTAGAATGATGGCAGGGTGGGCTCTCGTTAATGCACACGAAGCCTCTCTGTTAAAAGAGGAGGTTCATGCTGCTTGTCAATACGTGATGCACGGAAAGCGCGGGTGGGCGACGAAAATCTCAACAACGGACTTGTCAGTTTGCGAACCACCGCTCACAAATTTGGTCACATTGTCCTTCGACAGTGAACTTTGCTCCTATATTTTCACCAAGCCTAACAACACAATGTACTTACACAACAGAGGGTATCGTGAGCTCTGTCGAGTGTAAGTAACATACAGCCGGAGCCACTCGAGGCCGCCTTCCTTGGTTGGAGCTCCTGGATGCTGGTGTTTTTGGACTTTCACACTACGTATCTCATTATATTTCAACAGCAATTTGTTTAACAACCGCGTGGATTGGAATAAAGTGTATGCTTTGGTTTTGCTCTTCTACAGCGCTCCATCGAGAAAAGTCGTTTGTACCAACCGATCACTCATCCAGCCGTGACGCGATGATCACAAAACTAGATCCAATGATGGATAGATAGAGTTTTACGGTCTATCAGCCTGTGCATGCTTTCCAAATTAGACTCACGCTCACCATTAGGATTCTCCCTTCATACCCTGCCATGGACCTGCACAGTGTGTCTTCAAGATCATCTAGTGGTCAAGGGTTCCATGCTCCAATAATGATGGAATGTATTACTGACCCATAAGCAGGTAACAACATTCTATATTGTCAAAAGAGATACTTCCTGGGGCAGTACAAACAACTTGTGCTACATGAAACACAGGGCATTCGATGGTTTTTCTCATCACGACCAGACTCCACTTTTCGACGTTGTGTGATTGAACATAAAGGTTCATGAGCAACTGGAAACGCACATTCCTATGGACGCCGAAGGAAACGCATCAATCCTAGTTTGTTTTATTGGGACATCACTGACAAGGCACGATCTGTTTGCTTTTACTACCTCTGACGAGGGAAAAATGAAAGAATTTTATGCAGAGCTAGAGGTAATGATGATGGTTTTGAACAGAAATTCAGCACACTTATCCGTGTTTCTTCCTTTATCACATTTTATCAACAAGGCTATGAGTCCTGTTGATCAATCCTTTGGGAACACCTGGTTTTTAAAAAATCCAGCTAAGCTAGCAACACTAACCAAGAATAGAAGCAAGCATTCTCACAGTCACACTAAAGAAAGCCACCTGGTATTATAAAAGACGTGCGTGGGTGGTGAGTGGGACAAGTTGCGTGTTGAATTTCTTCTCTCATCCTCGTAGAATGTTCCAGGTCGGTCTGTCACCAGGTCAACATCTCTTGAAAACAGTACCACTAGACACAAGGTGGACGGGTGTATCTACACAAACACGTAGAGACGTGGAAAACAACAACAGCGACAACACGTCATTCCACAAAGGTCCAACAGATTGAAGCCACCCGTAGTACAGAGACTGCAGCATTTACCCAAGCAACAAGGGCTCCACCAAGCGGAGAGCCCCAGGTTGGATGCGCTCGTTGTTCGTCGATCAGAAAATCAGTCTCACACCAATCCCAAACAAACAATGGCTGAGTCTGGCGCCGTGCTGGAGCTGGTAAGGTGAAGCCAATTGTTTACTCTCCTGTCATCCTTCACTGCCTTTGCAACCGTCCATAGGTCTGGAACGGGGGCAAAGACACCATTCAGTCAAGGCTGGCCCTATTGATGCAATCGTGGTCGGTGAGGCGCATCATTCACCGTGGCAGCCATATTGTGACACTGTCATGGCGGATGATTGTGCCTGGCACCGCATGGTGGCGCTAATCCGTGACGTCAATCGACGTTTTTTCTTCGAGTACTGCGTCCTGAGAGCATGGATACCTATCACTGATTTTTCGGATCTGCGTCTTGTTTGCTAATCTATGTCGGTTAATGAGAGGGGACTCTGTCAACAACTGCGTGATATTTGATATCAAGGTGCCACTCAACGCTCGATCGGATAGTCTCACAATACACCAATGGTGGAGAAGAGAGGGTCTCGAATCTCGGGGGAAAAGGTCATCTTTAGCGATAGTCTTGTTTATCTTGCCGTATTTACCCTGTGCAACCTTGTTTGGTGAGGCACATGGAAATAATGGGATACATCGAATCAGAACAAGGAAACATATAAGTGAATTGAAAAAACTAACGTTAGTACCTGGAGAAATGGGTTCAGATGAATGTAAACATTTTTTTCTCACACCTAACTATATCGTCACTGGCTGAAGCTTTACAGATCGTTCAGTTTCCATTCAATTTGACGTTGCACCATTTGGGTCACATCACAGCTGGCAACAAGTAGACTGTCTCAACCACCACAATAAGTGACAGCCTTGAAACCATCTTGACTGTAGAACAATGCATGTACGTACATTTTCAAACCATCACGACAAAAACTTGAATTCATCTACAAATTGCTAGTATTTCTCTTTACATGTATAATCAAAGACGATGAACAAATAAATCTCTCTTGATGGCAATTTCTGAAAAAGTGGATGGAGTTCTGCTTTTGATGTCGTTATTTTGCTGGTCTTCGTGTAATTTTACTGAAAAATTATCACAATACAGGAGCAGATGATGATTAGTTCAGAATTTTTATTTCCGTCTTATGTCTAACATGTCGGGTCCAAAGATTCGAGCGCTCGCCCGCAGTCGCTCGTGGCGAGCGTTAGCGGTGTTCAAAGCTGTGTGGATGCTAGAGTGAGTTTTCGGACAGAGAGCTTCACTGGCAGTGCCTTTACCCACCCAGGAGTAAAACAGGACACCCGTGAAGGCAGTGATGGAACACTGTGGTGCGATTGTCGGACAGGGAGCTTCACTGGCAGTGCCTTTACCCACCCAGGAGTAAAACAGGACATCCGTGAAGGCAGTGATGGAACACTGTGGTGCGATTGATCCCTGTGTGCGACCATGAGCCAGTGGAGATGGTGCTGTGATACCTGAGTGAGTGCATCCCATCTGTCTGTACATGTGTTTATAGTCGTGTGCCGGTGAAATAATTGTTCAAATGGCCCAGTGATCAGAAGTAAAGTGTAAAGCTGTTTGAGATCTAGACATGTTGCTGTACAAAACAACGCAGTTAGCTTTTCATTGTACAAAACGGCGCCTTTGTTAACGCAGTACAACGATAAAGTAAACTTTTCTTGGATATATGGATGTACAGTATATGAGTAAGATTCATACATTTTCTTCACATGATGTTTCATTAGTTTCATTCTTGTCGTTGTTGCCTCTGAAAACCAAATATTTGTATTTATCTTCCAGGTGTTGTAAATATTCACACTAGTTACGTGTTCGTCCTCTATCTGCGACACGCTTCGGGTCCTGAGGATGTTTGTTTTGGGGGAAAAGTCTCAACTCGGTTGAGTGTCTACAAGTACACCGCGTCTTCATCTCGATTTACAGTGGAATGTCCTGTGCCGAAGAAAGCTTCGATCGAAATCATAGGGTCCTTCACCTGGTATATCGAGGTAATCGAACACGCCTACAAAGACGGATTCTATTTCTGTGAACTGAATCAGGCACTCGCGCACAAGTATTGCATTAATTCAGTCAGCCGCCGGGATGTCTCACTCACAAGTCATTGTATGAGAAGACCCGGTTAGAAGATTGGTTTCGAGGCACTGCAAACACAAGCTCTTGAGAATGTAAGTGGGTTATACTCTTTCACAGGAAACATCGGGACAAACGCTGTTCCCAGTTCTCCCGCCTTCCTCTGCCCCACGTTCTGTTTTCCCTCTGCAACTCAGTCAAGAGGTCCGCAGGGCAGGTCTTTCTAGGTCAATGGTCAGGTGCTTATGTACAAACGAACCTCGGTCAGATGCTGGCGAAGCAGGTCCAAATATAGACTAATACTAAAGGTCAACATTAGCCCTATTTAAACATGGGCCATGACAAAGACTCGTTGGCTCCGTATATCCCTTCAAGTATAGAGCTGGAGTTCCATGGTAGATATGTGCTTGTAAACATGTATAGGACCAGAGTCAACTGAAAGGATGGATCTGTGGTACAGCAACATCCCAGTGGCTATTTTCCTGATTTTGCCCTTAGGACATGACTTTTCCATCACGTCGTCGTTGATGTTTGACCTTCCTCCATCTCGGCTCGTAAACAGGGAGCACATGCGACAATCTAAATCTGCTCCTGCTGTGGGAAAGCTTTGCCCTTCCTTTGTTTCGAAACATTTCAGTCAGCTAATTTGTAATGTCCAGCAGAGCACGTACCCCTGAGTAAATATTGCTTTACTTCGAGGGCAGCAAGGAGGGAAACAACTTTCAAGAGATACAAAATACCCTAAACTCGACCTTCTTTCATATGTGTGTGATTTTTAAATGTGTTCTTGTGCACATAATTAGTTTAATTTTACTGTGAAAACATTTTCGGATGCAGCAGTTTGGGAACCGGTTACTTGAGAGAGTCGACAGGACCAACAGGGAAACAACTTGCAAGTGATACAATATGCCCTACACTAGATCTTCTTTCATACAAGCGGTTTTTAAAAAAATGTGTTCTTATGCATAGAACTCGTTTTATTTTACTGTGAAAATATTTTTGGATGCATCAGTTTGGGAAACGGTCATGTGGGAGAGATCTCGAGATTGCAGGACCAGAACGGTCATTCCAAATCTTGTATTCTTTTTGATGTGCTCCACCTAGTGGAATCTGCAGGTTCAAACTGATAAAAAAAAACCACTGTCGTTGTATGAGAGAGAGAGAGAGAGAGAGAGAGAGAGAGAGAGAGAGAGAGAGAGAGAGAGAGAGAGAATATTCAGTCGTCTTAATTTGTCACAATGTTTTTATTTTTAGGGCCACCGGAAGATGGACATTTATTTTATCAAATGTATACCTCAATAAAGTAATATAATCGAACTGAACAGATATCTAAAGTGTGACTACCTCAGATGCTTATCCTGGTTTAGGCAGAGCGCCATGATAACATACATAAGTTATTGTAAAAGAAGTGATTTTTAACAGTATTTTTACGCCATGAGTACGTTCAAGAATATCATAAAGTATACATATAATTCATGCTCATGCATCTCTTTTACCCGTTGCCTATAATGATATGTCGCAGATCATGAGGAAAACGTTTTCAAAGATTATTATTTGTGTCAATCATCACTTCCATTACCCAGTAATGACCGGAGACGGATTTACCTGTGTCAATCTAAAAATAGTAGCAGCCACGTAAAACAAAACCATCATGTGCGCATGTACCTCCTCCGTGGAGATGGCTTCGTTGAGAGGCAGTTATTATGGCATTAGTGTACAAAACTGATCAACGTCCCCAGCTTGACAACCAAGGGTCGTTTATTCAGCGAGTAATGCTCGGAAAAGAGTTTGATTTCGGCAAGATATTTTCTCCCTGGTTGCAACACTACTGCGATCGTGAGTCAAACTACGCAGACGTTGCTAACAACACTTGCCTATGAGTTAGGTCCGACAAGACCCCCAACGACCAAAATAATCCCCACTCCACCCCCCTCCAAATACCTTTTCCAACTCCCCACCCCATTCCTCTCTTCGACCCACCGCCGCCCCAGTTAACCTCTAGACACTTGTAAGGAATGTTTGAAGAATCGGGGCGTTCAAGCGAAAACGGTTCCAAAACAAACTGACTACTGACCGAGGGCAATTACTACTGCTTCCTCGGCCACAGTCCACACTTGACCCTTTCCTCAGTGGAAACCTATGGTCTCCGAGAGCGTGGGAGGAAGTCGAGAGGGGAAGGGGGTCAAAGGGAAGGGGGTCAAAGGGAAGGGGAGGAATTTAGAAGGGGGCACGCGCAGGCACGGGAGCGAATGACCGACTGAGCGGTCGAAAACAGAAACAAACAAAAACACAAACCTGGAGACAGAAAAGCACAGAAGGAGGCATGAACTGAGCTTAATTCGAGGCCGACTGCCTATTTGAATAAGTCGCAATACATAGCATTCATAGGAATATGTTTTTGATCGGATCATCGCTATACGCCCGTTCACCGTTTTGCGTGAACAAAGCATTCATAATGAATTCCTGTTACATTTATTTTCCTCTCATTCTTATAGCATGGTATGTGTAGATCGACACGTTCAATGTTGTCCGCATTGAAGTCCATATAAAAGTACAGTATGCATAATCAGTTCTTGCTGTCAGGACTTCTGGCATGTTGTAACATTCTCATTTGCTGAGAGAGAGAGAGAGAGAGAGAGAGAGAGAGAGAGAGAGAGAGAGAGAGAGAGAGAGAGAGAGAGAGAGAGAAGGGGGTGGGGTGGGGGGAGAGGAGAGAGGGAGGGAGAGAGAATTGAACTGAACTAAACTGAACTTTATTCCCAGGCCGACCGCCCACGGAACAGAGTAGCAATCATTTGACACTCACAGCACGATTTTTCTATTATTTCAAAACTGCAGTTCTAAGGGAAGTTCCTGTAAATACTTTTGTTTTTGCTTTGGCATGTCGTAGACGTTCAATCAAAGCTAACGCAGCCTCACAGAGGGGTAGGTGCATAGTGATATTCACCTTAATATTAACGCACAGATAGAATTACATGCATGGACTGATTTACGACCAAGGGTTGCAGCAAATAATGGCATTGTCAAAATATTTTACGAAACCCAAATTTTTCCCGTCCCAGGGATAGAACCACGGCACTGCGCCTCGCACATCTTCAAACCTCAAAGCATGCTCGCCTATCTCCGCCTATCTCCGCCTATCTCCGCCTGCCAAAATGACAGGATTTCCACAAGCGAGTAGAGGCTGCGGGGCTGACCATGCAGTCATGCAAGAGGGGAGATCACTGAGGGTTGGGCTGCCCGGAACTGGTTATCTTTATATTTTACACCAAATGAAAGGGAAGGGAAGTTCTTGTAAATCATTTTGTTTTAGCTTTGACAAGTTGTAGACGTTCAACAAACCCCAACGCAGTCAAGAAGAGGAGTAGGAGCATCGCAAATGTTCACCAAGTATACTCATTCACGCTCACACAGAAGTACACACACGGACAGATGGACGCTGCCAGACGCACGATCAAACTGTCAGGACCGAGGGACATTTAATGGAAGAAGTTGGGGCGAAAGGACAAGATGTATCTGCTGTCTGTCGTAAGCAGGGCCTGTAACGACCCAAAGTATAAACCGGCCCAAAGTATGAACCGGAAATCGTCGCAGAGTTATCTGCTCGGGACGTGCTGAAATTTCAACTCTGAAAAGAGACGGCACCCGCCACTCCGCCTGACTGACTTGGCACGCCCGGGGAGTTATGCTAAGATCCGGCCGCGTTAATATATCTGCGTTTTGTGACAAACGTCTTGCTCGGCGGTACTGTACTCCATGCACCTTAACGGTGCGCGTGATTCGGGTGTAATCTTAAGCTAAACGACGTTTATTGACGCTGCTGAAATGGTCGAAGTCGGAAACATTCGGAACGTCGTTTAGCTTAAGATTACACCCGAATCACGCGGACCGTTAAGGTGCATGGAGTACAGTACCGCCGAGCAAGACGTTTGTCACAAAACGCAGATATATTAACGCGGCCGGATCTTAGCATAACTCCCCGGGCGTGCCAAGTCAGTCAACGGTCGCGTTTTTTAAAACCAGACTACAAATAGACTACAGGGAGGTGACTCCCATATTATTTCCGGCAGGGGAGACGGCTTTTCACGGGAAAAAACTTTTTTGAACGCTACATTATGTGTTAAACGACACAAATGCACCAAAAACACAAAAACTCGTAAAGCAACTAATGCGTCGTTTGTCGGGATATATTCCATGCGAAGAACAGGTGCAGGAGCGTCAAAACCCATGAAAAGAGAGCCGAGCAGATAACTCTGCGACGATTTCCGGTTCATACTTTGGGCCGGTTCATACTTTGGGTCGTTACAGGGCCCTGTGAAAAAGCTCAGCTGATCGTTTCCTCATTTTGCGTTGGTTACCCATTGGTCGCCTGCAGCTGTGCTACAGAGATGTTTCAAGGAGATACATTAGACTCACAAGCTTCGTCATAGAAAGCTGGGAACACCTCGCTGACGACCCAGCATTTAGAAAGACGCCGTCAAGGAGGGCACCAGAAGGGGTGAGATCATACGGAACCGGCGGCTGAGGGACAACAGCAGCCGGAGGAGGCAGAGGAAGTTGACTGCAGTTTCTCCTCAGTCCTCAGAGTTTGTGGTGGGTTCGGCAGTGACTGCCACGCGGACGTGGAACTCCATAGCTTTTCCATATAGCTGTCCCGACACCATCTGACCTCCCAAGAGGCGCGACCATTGTCTGTCAAGACAGACTGTTGTATACTACTGCCGCCGCCGCCACCACCACCACCACTCCTACTACTAGTACTATTTCCACTACTACGGCGCGGATCAGTTCATTTGGGGGTGGTGGTGGTGGTGGTTCCAAACGTTTTTAAGAGCGGGGGTGGGGGGTGGGGGTGTTAAAGGGCTCAACCGAAACGTGATAGCGGGGGGGGGGGGGGGCGGGGGGGGGGGGCGGGGGGCGACCCTATAAGTGCGCTTGAACCTCAGCCGAAAAGTGAGAGGGGGGGGGGGGGTGAGGGGGGGGGGGGGGGTTGAGGACGACCCTATAAGTGCGCTTGAGCCTCAGCCGAAACGTGAGAGCGGGGGGAGGGGACGAGGGGGGGGGGGGGGGGGGGGGGCAGGTAAACGTCCCTATTGGTGCACTTGAACCTCACCCCAAACGTGAGAGCGGGGGTGGGGTGGGGGGTGGGGGAATTTTCACTGCAAAATATTCCAATCTGACGCATTCTAATAGTCATCATTACCACTTTCAGGCAGCACATTTTCGTACTAATAAAAATAGTTATTTTTAAAAGTTTTTATTATTTTTTTGTTGTTGTTGTTGGGGGGAGGGGTGTTCCGGAAACCCCGGAACCCCCCCCTCTCGTCCGCCCCTGACTACTACCACTATTGCCACTACTGTTGCTGTTGCTACTGCTGCTGCTGCTACAACCACTACCACTGCTACTGCTACTACAACAACTACTACTGCTGCTACTACTACTACCATTGCCACTACTACTACCACCAACACTACTACTACCAATGCTGCTCCTGCTACAAACACTATTTCTTCCACTACTACTACCACTCCTGCTACTGCTACTACCATTATTACTACTACTACTGCTACTACTACGTCTACTACTATTACTACTACTTCTACTACCATACCACTACCAATGCTATTGCTACTACTACTACTACTACTACTGCTCCTGCTGCTGCTGCTGCTGCTGCTGCTGTTGCTACTCCTATTACGTCTTCTACTACTACTACTACTACTACTACTACTACTACTACTTCTATTATTGCTGCTGCTGCTGCTGCTGCTGGTATTTCTGCTTCCACCCCACGATGTGTGTCTTGTTGGATTATATTGATGGAAATCAACTCGTGTGTGTGTGTGTGTGTGCGTGTGCGTGTGCGCGCGCGCGTGTGTGCGTGCGTGTGCGCGCGTGTGTGTGTGTGTCTGTGTGGTGTGTGTGTGGGTGTTTAATAAATAATTTCGTCTTCCTCAACAACAAAATCATAGAAACTCGCGATGAAAGGTAACTTATGGCTCATCACTTACCTGGCTAACGCTGCAAATAAAACTGACAAAATTTTACACAGGTGCCAAAAATCCAAATTGAGATTTTGACATTTTCAAGCACTACATAACATTCTGAGCTTGAAAAAAGATAAGTACATTTAAATGTTCCAAGCAAAACCCTTTTTACATTTTATTCAAACTCATGTACACATACAATGACCATTTTGAGAAAATCCAAATGATTTGGGTTGTAGTGGATGACATTAAAACATACACACATGCTCACACACTCTCACACACACACACACACACACACACACGCACACACACACGCACACACACACGCGCGCGCGCGCGAGCACGCACGCACGCATGCACGCACGTGCAATTTTCTTGCAAAGATGCCTGTAATATTTTCTGAGTTGTATGATGATCGAGATACCAGTAAGCACATTTCTGTGAAGAACTCATATTTGAACTAAGGTGCCTCACATTCATGTTTTGGGCAGCATATCTCTCTAGGGGCGAGTTGCTTACGCTAGTATCTTGCAAGATCTTGCGAGCAATAGGTCGGTGTCAACATGTGTCCACATTTGACTGCCTTTACATCTGCTTTCATCATGTCGACACCAACCTATATGTCTCGCAGGACCTCGCGTTTATGCAACGTAGCCATGAAAGTAAGCCAGCGACTCGGATCAGCTGCTTTTATCAAACCGCCACACTATCATCAAAGATCGTGCTCGCGGGGGTTCTGCGAGACCATTGTCAGCGGCGGGTGACGTAACACGACTCACGGCCCTCAGCAGTCTACTCTCCTCCATCGATTGTGTTTCCTGTGTTTCTCGATCGTTTGTCCTGAGCACGAACTCTTACTTGTTGCATACAACTGTTCCCCAAACGCGGTCTCACAATTACCTGACGAAGGAGCTACCAAGCTCCGAAAGCTCGAACAAAATGAATCTCATTGAATTGTAGTCATCTTTCGTTATTTTTTTTTCAATAGCAAGTCCAACACACCGGCGTTCACCTATACGATAAATAGTTAAAGGGAGACAACTCTATTATTCGTTGGTCGTGAGCGATAGTGTTGTGTATGCTGCCCGGCCAACTCTTCTGACTGGAAGTCAGCCTAAAGAAGACGGAGGTCCTCCACCAACCTGCCTCCCGAGAAGCGTTTCACCCTCTTCACATCTACATTGGGGAGACCGAACTACGCTCTGTCAGCCAGTTCACATACCTGGGCTGCACCATCACGGCAGATGCCAAGATAGTCAAGGAAGTGGACAGCAGAATAGTCAAGGCCAGCAGAGCCTTTGGCAGGTTGTATAAGAGAGTGTGGAGCAAGAAACACCTCAGAAAGGACACAAAAATCAGTGTATACAGAGCCGTTGTCCTTACCACACTCCTGTATGGCTCAGAATCCTGGGTCCTGTACGACCGACACCTGAGGCTCTTGGAACGCTTCCACCAATTACCGCTGTATTCGTACGATCCTGGAGATACACGTACTGGAGCGACTATACATCACAAATGTGGAAGTTTGGGAACGGTCTCAACTCAGCAGCATAGAGACCATGCTTTTGAGATCTCAGCTGCGCTGAGCAGGCCATGTGTCCAGAATGGAAAACCACCGCCTGCCCAAGGTAGCACTATTTGGTGAGCTTTCCACTGGTCCACTGGTGACAAAGGGGGTCCGAAAAAGAGATACAAATTAAGACTCTCTCAAGAAAGCCCTCATCTCCTGCAACATCGATCCCCGACAGTGGCCCTCCGTCGCTGCTGACGGAGATGCCGGGCGCCACACCGTCAATGACCGGAGAAGAGTTCACCAGGAGTCATAATGGTAATTAGCAGCACCGCCATGATGGTAGATTGCATAACTTCTGGTGCTATATGTTGGGGTATGTTTCGGGTCTGTGTTGAGGAGTGATTATCGCTAGATCGTGGCAAAAGGATGGCATTAAAGCATGCAAAAAGTTTAATTAGATTTTAAAAACTGTTTGAAAATAGTCATACTAGACTATTGTAACGTATACTTTCTGCACAAAACCCACAGAAGATAAGTATACAAACCACACCGTACGTACCTAGCAGACGAACACGATCGAACTGTAGCCAACACGCCAGCAGACGATCGAGCTAGTGTGATATATATAATAATGTTTCATGTAAAGCTCGAATGAGTGGCAGCAGATAACTGTTTAGTTCTGGCTTGAATTGACTATTTCGTTTCCCTGGTCAGGCGAGGACAGAAAATTCACGATCATCGAGTTGATGAGTGCATGATCAACTTGCCCGCATTCGGCGTAATGTGACGTGTAAGATTATGACAAGAAAATGGCATTAAAGCACAAAACACAGTTTCATGACAACTAAATGTACAACTAACCATTTTTACACCTACAGCTATAGTGCTCAAACCTTACAAAGCAAACAAAACATACTGCGGGGAGTGTCCCGGTCACGCATCAAAACTCGAGTCAGTGCACGATCGAGTGATCGTTTCGCTTTTCTCTTATTTGTTTATCTGCTCCGACATGGTAAGCTGGCTGTGCCAAGAAACCAACATATAAAATAATTAGAGTTAGTTGATACATTTTTCTTTCTAAGGTAATGTCCGTGAGGAAGAAATTTAAAGGCGTTACGTTGACTTTCGCAAGCCCGATGCCTGTCGATTTTATCTCACACATATACA
>JAWQFJ010013111.1:77500-155000 GCA_034096865.1 Theodoxus fluviatilis | reverse complement strand
AACAGCCTTGCTGTAGCTGTCAGCAACACACTCACACACACACTCACACACACACACACACACACACACACACACACACACACACACACACACACGCACACACACACACACACCTGCTGCTCCTTTTCACTGTTCCTCCTAAGACTTCTTTTTCCAAATGTTGGGGTCAAGTGAAGACCTTGGGACAGGTGCATTTTGCTTCTAAAGTAGGCGCCACTGGGGCGTGTCCTCAAAGCCCAGCAGTCAGGCTTCCTGCTGATGAGGAGAGCTTTGAGTGGCTCCAGCCAGATGTTACACTAAATGACAAAGCATGGTGTAAACTGAGTACTTGGTAATCTAATCTGTTATCTAGATAGTGAAGACACTTGCCACTTTCAAAATGGGGTTTACATTTAACTTATTCAACTGTCTCACGGAAAATGGGCTGTCCATCCAACGCATCTTACTCATGGCATCCAATTTTCAAGTGTTTAGCAGATGTACTGAGTGGAAGCAAGCTTCACATTTCTAACTGCGTGGAGCCAGGGAAATGGCACACCCAAAACATGGGGCTTCTGCTAAACTGTTCTTATTATTGACCAACAGGTAGAACTTATGAATTCAATTTTTAAGCATTAGTGAGCTCCCATCTGCCCCCTCATATCACCTCTGATAGCCCTGAGAGACTGGGTGAGTGGCTGGGACGGACCATAGCCCAGGCAAGTTTTCTCACATAGGGAGAAGTTCTCCTCTGCACCAAATGCCCTCTGGTGGCACTGTGCTGTGTGGGACTACTACAGTCAAGCTACCGGAGCAGGCCTCAGAAGTCTCTGTGACCATGGGTTCCTGCTGATGAAGGGGTAGCCTAGTATTCGTAGCAGCTGCCACCACATGGAGATCTAGTCATGAATCCAGTTTCTTGAGCTTTAGATTTGAAAGGCTTGCCTCATTGTCCTATTTCAAGTCACATGTGACATTCAGTGCTGGGCCTTTTGTGCTTTCTTGTGTGGTGTGTTGGGTCAGTCTGACAGGACAAGCTGCCTTGTCTGTGGCATACTGGACTTGCACTGTTTGTGCTGGCTTCAGGTTCGAGTTGCATGGGTATTGGTAAGAACAGGATGGGGGTGGGGGGGTGGGGGTGGTATGTCAGAATCATGGACAGATGGCATCGTAGATGTCTTGGAGCAGTCTGTAGGGTGGGGGGCCCATATGATAAAAGTTTGAGTGATGGAAAAAGTAATGGCTCCTTAGCCAAAATTTTATATGGCTATAATACTTATACGTGTTCTGACAATAGCAGTGGTGGTGGTGGTGGTGATGATGATGATGATGATGATGATGATGATGATGATGATAGGAATTTTGATTTGTCACCACTATACAGCCCCAAGTATATGGAGAACAGTGATGGCTGTGGCCTCATACATTGCGTGCAATGTCCCACACCACCTTTCTGTATCTCTAGATGCCATTCCTATACTGACTTAGCTATCAGCTGATCCTCAGCTCCGGCCCTCTCATGTTTTCCTCCTTGACTCACGGTAAATGTGGTGGTCAAGTGACAACCTGACATTGCCCATATTGCTGATAAATTTGGAACAATAGGAAAGAGGATGAAAACTTGAGTCAGCCCGTGCCATCAAGAGACAGCAAGGGGCAGCATAGCAAAGAAAGAAAGAAAGAATAATGCTTAGCTAGGCAGTAGGATGGATTATTTTGTTATGGGACATCATGCACTAAACTTGTACCATACGTGCTAGTGTGACAAATTTGAATCAGAATCACTCATCTGCTGCTGTACAGTGCAACTTATATTTTTGACTCACATGCGAAGCAAAAGTGAGTCTATGTACTCAGCCGTGTCGTCCGTCCGTCCGGCCGTCCGGGTGTAAAAAACTTAAACGTTGGATTTTTCTCGGAGACTATTAAGTCCATCAACACCAAATGTGGCATGATGGTGTATGATGACAAGGCCTCAAAAAACATACATAGTGACTTGACCTTGCTTCAAGGTCAAGGTCACAGGAGCCATAAATGTGGTCTCAAAAACAGTCATTTTTCACATTTTCCCAATTTTCTCCCACGTTATTGAGAATGGCGACCTTAGCTACAAGTGGTATATAGGTCAAAGCAAGCCCTATCTTTTGATACCAGTTTGGTTGACCTTGCTTCAAGGTCAAGGTCACAGGAGCTCTTCAAAGTTGGATTGTATACATATTTTGAAGTGACCTTGACCCTGAACTATGGAAGATAACTGTTTCAAACTTAATAATTATGTGGGGCACATGTTATACTTCCATCATGAGACACATTTGTTCACATATCATCAAGGTCAAGGTCACTTTGACCCTTATGAAATGTGACCAAAATGGGGTAGTGAACCACTAAAAGTGACTATATCTCATGGTAGAAAGTGCCAATAAGCACCATTGTGCTTCCTATGTCTTGAATTAACAAGTTTGTGTTGCATGACCTTGGATGACCTTGACCTTGGGTCAAGGTCACATGTATTTTGGTAGGAAAAATGTGTAAAGCATTTCTTTGTGTATGATGTCATTGGTAGGTTTAGTTGTTTGACCTTGACCTTGAAGGTCACCTGAAGGTCAAGGTCATATAAAGGTCAAGGTCAAGCATGTGAGTCGTATGGGCTTTGCCCTTCTTGTTGATTATATTTGTGGGGTTTTTTCAGGAGTCTCGCAAGCATTTGTCATCATTGGAGAAGCTTGGCATGGGACAGATGGTGCAGGAGCTGACGGAGGATGACAAAGACGAGGATGGGACTGCTGAGAAAGGTGGTCAGTATGACTTTGTGACATCATTGGAGATGAGGCAGTTAGTGCTCTTGGCTTGCACATGCTTGATTGCTGTATTTGTACAAGGACTACGATGAGAAGTAGGGATGAAATGCTTGTTTGAAAATATGGCTGTGAGAATTACTCTTTGTGATTGCTCAGGAGTGTGTATGTGTTCACGAGGATGTTTGTGCTGGTTTTTCTTTGCCTTGTCTGCACCGAAATCCGTCTGTTTGCAGACATGGGGGAGAAGTCACCATCAGCTGTTGACTTCTTTGACATCACAGACTCTGTCCCTGATGAGGATTCAGGCAACTTCAGCATGGACACTCACAGGCATTCCCAAGGTAGGGAGAGAGTGAGGCTCACTTTGCTCTTTTGTCATTTCTGTCTTTTCCTTTCCTCTCTCTATATCTTATCTTTTCCACTGTCCCTGTCTCTAATCTGTCTTCTTCTGTCAATCCCTCTTTTTCACAGTTACCAGGGAGTACTTTAGTGATAATTTGCTGATAACTCTGCCATGGAATATGAACAATGTTGAAATCTGTAGACATTTACATAGAGGGGATGAAGGAGTTGAATGACATTTGTTTCATCCACAGACACAAAACATTTGTGACGAGCCACGACAAAACCAGTGCTAAGTCCATTTTTGGACAAAATGGGGTTTTAATACTTTTGAATTCTGCATTCATTTCTGTTTGTTTTGATATAAGAATGAACAATGTGAGTTAATTAGAATAGGAGTTACAGGCATTTCAAGTTGGGTACTGAAGCAGCGGTCATTTTGAAAAAACGGTCTCAGAAGATTTACTCTCTTCAGACATTAAACACCTTAGCAACGGTATTTCAAACTCCGTTTCCAAAAATAGCTGACCTTATTTTTCTTCGACATCCACAGAGCGGGAACGCCGAGAGAGCGGCCTTTCTAACGGTATATAACATGAAGGGGTTCTGCAAGGGTTTAGGTGTGTTTATTGCGGCTAAAATGAGGCAATTAACGCTAATTACAGGGAGCTTTTGAAACAATACATAACACAAAAGTCTTTATTTTACCATCAAAATATAATTCTTCAAAATGTTTCCTTTACTGGCATGATAGTTTGAACCATGTAGAATCTATTTTCATCAAAAAGTGAAAATCACCCAGAGTGATCCTCCCTGCCTTTTTTCAGTCATAGCGCAAAATAGTGCCGCGCGACTTAGCACTGGTTTTGTCGTGGCTCGTCACATTTATGCTATTTGAAGGACTTGCTTTGTAAAGTGTTGCTCTGTTGACTTTCATTCTCAGACAGTGATGCGGATGATGAGGAGGACTACAGTGACAGGAAACTCATGCCGCCGCCATCTTGGGCACCGCGAACTGCGGGAGGACAGGATGGGAGTGCAGACAAGAAGGAGGACAGCAGCACTCCACTGCGGAAGATGCTTCCTCCTGAGTACTCCAACATCGATGTCACAGAGATCTTCCCTGCTTTCAAGAAGGGCAAGGTCAGCAGCTTGGAATCCTCGATTATTTTTTGAACTTCAGTCATTTTCTGGCAGTGGACGCATAAGAGAGTACAATACAGGCTTGTATGGAAGCCTTAGGAAATGTATAATGTACCATGCCACCTTTCACACCCCCCTCCTGCTGCCATTCCTGTAAGGACCCGGCTGTCAGCCAAGATCCTGATACTCCTATCCATGTTTCCCTCCTCAGACGAATTGTTCCTTATTTATCGGTCAAGTGACAACCCTAGAGCAGAGGTGCCTGTTGTTGCTTATGTGCTTGCTACATTCAGGATATTAAGTAGGGAAAGCAGGAGAGCTATGCTATGCCTTCCAGGGGTGGCAAGGGGTGCTATGAGAATGGGAGATGGTGTCTCTATGGGGGCATTGTACATGTACATTAATCTCATGCATCTGCTTTCTTGAAATGAATTAAGTTCATGTTATGTTGTTCAGTAATCAGAGGTGGAGGATGAAAAGGCTTTCTATATTATTTCCATGTTAGTGTTTGATTAGTGCGCGTCTATCCACCCAAACGGCCAGGCTGCAGCTGTATATTTGTTGGTTCATCAGATTATCTCATTCCTCGCATGGTTTATGTGAATCTTAACCCTTCTACTCACTTCTCTGCATCCATTAGGTAAATCTGTTGCAATTAATCTTCACAGGTTCTTCGGTTCTCCCGTCTCTTCAAACCCATTCACAAGCCAGTGATCTACCGGAAGAAGAAGAAGAAGGTGAACACTGAAGCCCGGGACCAGACCACTCTGGGCAGGAAGCGTAGGAGAAGCAGAGATTCTTCTGAATCTGGAAGCAGCTCAGATGAAGAAAGTGACTTCGAACTTGACTTTGGATGTTCGGCCATGACAGAGGAAATGATGACTGATGATGAGGTAAGTATTGTGTTGGGCTTAATTTGAACTTGGTGGCATGAGGCCGCTTCATTGTGCCCACATACCCACTGTTTTTCTGATTTTTATGTATGTGAACTTGAATTTTTTGTGTGTCTGTGTAGCCAGTGTGCCTGTGTAGCCAGTGTGCCTGTGTAGCCAGTGTGCCTGTGTAGCCAGTGTGCCTGTGTAGCCAGTGTGCCTGTGTAGCCAGTGTGCCTGTGTAGCCAGTGTGCCTGTGTAGCCAGTGTGCCTGTGTAGCCAGTGTGCCTGTGTAGCCAGTGTGTCTGTGTAGCCAGTGTGCCTGTGTAGCCAGTGTGCCTGTGTAGCCAGTGTGCCTGTGTAGCCAGTGTGCCTGTGTAGCCAGTGTGCCTGTGTAGCCAGTGTGCCTGTGTAGCCAGTGTGTCTGTGTAGCCAGTGTGCCTGTGTAGCCAGTGTGCCTGTGTAGCCAGTGTGTCTGTGTAGCCAGTGTGCCTGTGTAGCCAGTGTGCCTGTGTAGCCAGTGTGTCTGTGTAGCCAGTGTGCCTGTGTAGCCAGTGTGCCTGTGTAGCCAGTGTGCCTGTGTAGCCAGTGTGCCTGTGTTTTTGTTCTAAGCTTCAGTCTGAGACTTCAGAATGAGCTTCTTTGAAAAGGTTCTCTCAAATGTGGGAAATTTCATTTTTTAATTCAAATTAAAATTCAATTTTTATGAGAATGATATCTGTAAAGTTTATTTTTCCTAAAATTATCCAGTTTACTCCTCTGGACATATTCATTTGGTAATTAACTTTAATGTTTTCTCAAAGATACTATGTGTTTAGCATTGAAGATTTACACCATATTATTTGGTAATGCAAGAGATGACCTTCATCGCATAGAATTAAAACGGTCACAAATGAACATTTTGTTGCCTGTTTGGGCAAGTCTAGATTGACTTTTCCTTGCCTGAAAAGAACATTTGATTGCTTACTGGGGAAATGAGCATTTCAGTCAAGGAAGAGGAAACTCTACCCACACTGTTAACATATCCCGACCTGTCCAATGTGGACACTGCATCCTTCCTCTTCTTATTCACTCACTGGCTAACTTACTTGCTTGTCTTGCTAATTCACTAAAACTCACTCAATTACCCCCTCCCTTACCCACCTCATGTGGTGCTCACTCTTTTTTTACTTCCCTCCATCCCCTATTCTCTCATTCACTGCTCACTCACTAGCCAACTCATGTTCTCACTTGCTCATTCACCTGCTCGTTTGCTTGCTCACTTGCCCACTCACTCACTCACTCGCTCACTCGTGTGCTCGCTCACTCCACTCCACTCCACTCCACTCCATTCCACTCCACTCCACTCCACTCCACTCCACTCCACTCCACTCCACTCCACTCCACTCCACTCGCTCTCTCACTCATTTGCTTGTTTCCCCACTATACACACATTCACACTTTTTCCTTCCCTTAGTCTGTCTGTCCGTCCGTCCATCTCTCTCTATGTCTGTCTTTCTGTCTGTCTGTCTGTCTGTCTGTCTGTCTGTCTGTCTGTCTGTCTGTCTGTCTCTCTCTCTCTCTCTCTCTCTCTCTCTCTCTCTCTCTCTCTCTCTCTCTCTCTCTCTCTCTCTCTCCCTCCCTCCCTCCCTCCCTCCCTCCCTCCCTCCCTCCCTCCCTCCCTCCCTCCCTCCCTCCCTCCCTCCCTCCCTCCCCAACTGCTCCTGCACTCACATATGATATCTTGCACTGTCTGTCTGTCTGTCTGTCTGTCTGTCTGTCTGTCTGTCTGTCTGTCTGTCTGTCTGTCTGTCTGTCTGTCTGTCTGTCTGTCTGTCTGTCTGTCTGTCTGTCTGTCTGTCTGTCTGTCTGTCTGTCTGTCTGTCTGTCTGTCTGTCTGTCTGTCTGTCTGTCTGTCTGTCTGTCTGTCTCTCTCTCTCTCTCTCGCTCTCTCTCTCTCTCTCTCTCTCTCTCTCTCTCTCTCTCTCTCTCTGCTCCCTGCATTCACATAGGATATCTTGCACTGTCTGGCTGCAGGAGCTGCTGATGCGGCCTGTGGAGAGCAAGTTGGGGGGAGGCAAGCAGGACAATAGGGGAGAGGGAGACTCGCAGGTGGAGGTGGCACCCTGGCGCTATGGGCCTGCCCAATACTGGTACGACAAGTGCGGTGTGGATGAGAAGGGCGAGGACTTTGACTATGGCTTCAAGCTCAAAAAGGTGAGGAATAATGATGATGATGATGATGATAGGTGATGATGATAATGATAGCAGTATAAAGTTTAATGTCTGCCTTGGAGTTGTCCAGGCACAGAAAATTTAGCCACACATCTGAAGTATAAACTGTCAAACAAAATGCTAACAAAATGCATTGAAAATTGGTTTGGCCTTTTTCATATGTGGTTGCTGTGAAAGCAATACTGCATTTGCAACTAGAGATGACTGCTCGGAAACCCAACACTGAACTTTGATTTTTAAAGGATTTTGCAACAGAGAGCCACAATTAAGGTGCCTATGTTCAGTCATTCCCTCATTATAGCCATACTTTCTTGGAAGTGAATTGTCATTTGATCGATGAATAAGAATTAGCTTGTGAAGTTGCCCACGTGTTGTGTTTCCAGAAACTATGTGTAGATGAAAATTAGAAACCACAGATGAGGGTGTTATGTAAGTGCTCCATTCAGAGGCACCATGCCTAAATTTAGGTAAAAATGAGATCAAACCTGTTTGCTAGACTTGATATTTGCTTGGCAGTCACATTTGAAGGGATCATGATTATGATGAGACCTCTAAACCGTGACTTTTCCATGCACCCCCACAGGCGGATGCCGAAGAGGAGATCCCCCCAGACCCATCCATCCCACCCATAGAGTTTTCCGACGAGGTCTTCCTGATGGTGGTGCAGCGCAACTGGGAGGAGGACATCATCTGGAGCGGAGACGATGCCAAGCACAAAGTGCTGCAGTCCCAGAAGCAGAAGGCCGGAGCGGCTGGCTGGATCCCCAGCACCAATACCCGCACTGCAGGCCAGTTTTCACAGCTAGGTAACCCTCCACAATAGTGCTCTTCCATCCTTAAAGCTAGGGTATATAGACTTGTGGAGAATTTTGGCAATCGTGCGTGTGTGTCTCTGTGTGTGTGCATTTGTGTACTTGCATATGTTCTCAAGTGATGAAATTACACCCCTGTTCTAGATTTTGCTTGGAGTGATGCAAGTTAAAAGCTGCTATGTTAATGAAATGTATTTTCTCTTGCTTTTTTATGATAATGATGTAAGCATGCTTATACATGCAAACTAATGATTGTGGCAATAGTTCTTAGGAGCTGAATGAATTTTAGTGTGAGAGAACTACTGTTGCCAGTTTATTGCTCCATGGATCTAATGGTGGTGTTTTATTGCAGGCAAAGCCTCTACCCCCTCCCCCATGGTGCAGCGCCAGCCCTCTCAGCCTCAGATGCCTCGACCCCCCCAGTCCACAGGTAAGTGTCTGCAGTATCACCCATCCCATGGCTCATACATCACTTGCTTTCTCTCCATCCATCCTTCCTTCTGTGTGTGTGTGTGTGTGTGTGTGTTGTATTGTGTGTGTGTGTGTGTGTTGTATTGTGTGTGTGTGTGTGTCCACATAGGCAGTCCACATAGACGACGAGATCAACGCCAGAATAGCCAGAGCCAGCGCAGCTTTTGGAAGACTCCGTCCAAACGTTTGGGACCGTCGAGGCATCAAGCTTGCCACCAAACTAAAGGTCTATGCTGCTGTTGTTCTCCCCGCTCTACTCTACGCTTGTGAGACTTGGACTGTGTACAGCCGCCATGTCAAAAAGCTAAATCACTTCCACATGAACTGCTTGAGAAAACTGCTGAAGATCAGGTGGCATGACAAGGTGCCCAACACGGACGTCCTGGCACAGGCTAACATGCCCAGCATTCACACCATGCTCTGCAAGGCACAACTATGTTGGGCTGGCCACGTCTACGCATGTCCGACGAGCGCCTTCCTAAAAAGGTGTTCTACGGAGAATTCCTGCAGGGCAAGTGATCCCTAGGCGGACAAAAGAAGAGGTACAAGGACACCCTAAAAGCCTCTCTGAAGAACTGCTGCATAGATCCTGACAGCTGGGAGAGTGTTGCTTCAAACCGCTCTGCCTGGCGCAGTAGAGTCCATGCTGGTGCAGCAGCTTTTAAACAGAGAAGATCGAGTGATGCTGCTGTGAAGCGAGCCACCAGGAAGTCCAGAGCCAGCAGTTCGTCTTCCCCTGGTCAGCCACCTGCACTTCCCTGTCCACACTGCAACAGACTCTTTTGTGCCCGGATTGGTCTCACCAGCAATCTGAGGACCCACAACCAGATGAAATGATGACATCTATGGTCCTCATCGATCCCGATCAATCATCAATCATCAAGTGTGTGAGTGTGTATTGTATTATATGTGTGTGTGTGCGTGATTAGGTGTGTATGTTGTATTATATGTGTGTGTGTGTGTGTGTGCGTGTGTGTGTGCGTGCGTGCGTGTTTGGGTGTGTGTGTTGTATTATGTTTTCTAAACATACTGTACCAGTAGACAACCATAGGTATATGACCTTTTCACCTCGAAAAAAGATTTGCAAAATCATCCCACACACGTGGCTTAATAGCATCAGCCAATGAAAAGGCTCCATCTATAGCGTCATGGCCAGTGAAAGGGAGGCAACTCTCCGTTTCCTGCACATGCGCATAGATAACATGATGCAACCACGTGCCACCACTTTTCGACTTTTCGTTGGAGTGTTTGGATGTACTCTGGTGTTCTCCTCAAGTCTTCACGTTGTGCGGACTTTCTGAAGGATTTGCTGTCGACTATGGCGGCGTTGCTGTTGGGAAGTACAAACACTCCTACGGCCCTCGCCGTTTTTCGAATTCCTGTTTTAGTGTTTAATTCGTTTTTTGCTTCAATTTCTGTTCCCGCCGGTAACCTCAGTGCACGGTCTGGTTCAGTTATTTTGTTGCCTGTTGTCTCTAGCTTCGGCTAGGTGCGTTGTGAGCGTGTTTCGCTTGTTGTACGCTTGTATTCTTGTGAGCACGTTCTTGCTACTGCTTGCGTCAAGTTGACGCTGTTGCTGTCCGCCATTTTGTTTCGCCATTTTGGGAATATGGCGGCTCGCCGTCCTACCTCTCTTCAGGGTACGGAGGCGGTGCGCAGGTGCGCAAGCGCGGCTCTGCTTCTAAGAGGAAGAGCTGTTTGTCTATACCTCCTTCCTTTTTGCCATGTAAGAGGTAAAGTCGCGTTCGAGTAAGCCTCGTTCTGCCTCTTCCTCTGCATCGTGTAGCAGGGTAGACGATGTGTCGGGGAAGTTTTCTTCTCTCGACAACTCTTCTTTACAGGACACTCTCACTCTGTCTCTGGGGATTGCTCGGGGGTGGTTTCTGAGCCAGTTTTGGGTCCCCAGGCGGCTGCTGCATGTTTGGTGTATTTGTCTGAGGCTGCCTTTGTTTCAGTTCCCAGAGTGCGGTGTCGCACCGATCGGATTCTCTCCCGGCGGTAAGTCGAGACGGAGACGAATCCCTCGGTGGGGTGGGCACGGCTATCGATCGCAAGGGGGCTCTGCCCATGCGATCCGATCAGCATGTTGCCTCGGATTCCTGGCCTTCTCCTGGTCGACCAGTAGATCGTATCCGACACGAGTCGCGATACCGGCAGAGCGTTGCTATCGATCCCGCCGAGGCAATGCCCGCGCGATCCGATCAGCATGCTGCCATGGTTCACTGGCGATCAGATGATCATTCAATCGATCATGATGGAGAGAGGAAAAGAGCGGGTCAGGATACAGGCTATGCGTTGCGATCGACCGCACAGAGGCTTTGCCCGTCCGATTCGATCAGCATGCTGCCTTGGCATTCGGACGATCAGCCGATCGTTCCGTACATCGTGACGGCCAGGCGTCAGTCACGGTGCATGCAACGTTGCGATCGCTTACACGGAGGCAATGCCCAGTTGGCTCGATCAGCATGCTGCTTTGTTTTCCGGGCGTTCTGTCCCTCGATCAGTGGATCGTGGCGATCAGCGCGACCGGAGGGGTGTTGCTGTCGACCGCGCAGAGTTTGCCTTTGCGGTCTGATCAGCGTCCTCGCTTGTTTTCACGACGATTGCCTGGTCTATTGCTCGATCGTGATCGTCCTTGTCGGGAATTTCGACACGATCGAGCAATAGATGGTGTTGGGCAGGGGTCCTTTTACAGGACGCGCGGTGCTGTTGATCGCTCCGAGGTTTTTTCCCGGACGGTTTGATCAGCCTGCGTCCTTGGCGTCTCAGCGATCACGTGAGTTTGCGCGAGATTCTCGCCCTCGGCGATACGTGCCTGACGATCGCTGGGATTTGCGTTTCGATCAGCATACTGTCTCAGTTCTAGGGGGATCGGTCGATCGCATGTCAGATCGCGATCTTCTCTTTGACTCTGATGCTCCCGTTCATGCTTCTCGGGAATCTCTGCTTTGGCGGCGCGTTGAGTCTCGACACTATCTCCTTCGTGATTTGTCAGACTCTGATTCGCGATCGCTCAGTCCGGTACGGGTTTCTGCTCGTCGCTCACATAGGTCTGCGGACTCAGAGTGTTTTCGATGGCAATCCGCCCGGCTGCCTTCCGGCGCTCGTACTTTGTTTTTTCCTCGATTGCCTGATCTATCGCTCGATCGTGATCATCCCTGTCGGGAATCAGACACAATCGAACGGTAGCTAGGTATGGACCAGGGTCACTGTACGGGTCGAGCATTGCTGATGTTCGCGCTGGGGTTTTTCCGCGCGATTCCATCGGCAGACAGCCTTGAATTCTCGGCGGTCGCGAGTTTTCGCGCAGGATTCTCGACTTGGGGCAGGCGTTGCTGACGATCGCTCGGTTTTGCCCATGCGTTTTCGATCAGCAATATTGCCTCAGGTCTCTGGGGATCGGCTGATAGGTGATCAGATCGTGATCTTTCCTTCGGTCTGGTCGTCCGTGGTACAGGCAGAGCATTGCTGACGCCGCACAGAGATTTTTTCCTTGCGGTTCGATCAGCTGCTGCCTTGTATTCCCGGTGTTCGCGTGAATCGTGTTTTTTCCGGCCGGGAATTTCGTCACGGCAGGCGATGCTGACGTTCGCTCAGTGACGTTTCCTTTGCAGTCAGAGCAGCTTGTTTCGTTCATTTCCCGGCGATCGGCTAATCTCACGCTAGTTCGTGATCCTTTCTGCCGGGAATCACAACAAGATCGGCGGACAGGCAGGGCTTGCTATCTACCGCACGGAGGCAAGGCCCGGGCGGGCAGATCGGCATGCTGCCTTGCATTCTTGTCAGTCAGCTGCTGCCTCAGGTCTCTGGGGATCGACGGATCGATTACAGATCGTGATCTTTCCTTTGAGTCTGTTTTTTGTCCAGTTCGTCCCTTCCGGGAATCGGTTTCAGCCAGGTGTTGCTGACGAACGCACAGTGTTTTGCCCTTGCGGTCGGATCAACATGCTGCGTTGTTTTCTCGGCGATCGCCTGTTCGATCGACAGATCGCAGTACAGGCGGGGTCTACGAACATCGGGGTTTTCAGAAATCTTACGGCACTTGGCGTTTTTTTCGATTTCTGTTCATTCTCCGTTTGTGCACTTTACATGTATTGTTCCACCGGTTTTCAGTCCGGTTAGGTTCAATTATTGTCTCTAGCTTTGTCTCGGTGCATTGGCTTTTCTTCGCGTGAATCTCCTTCTTTCCTGTATTAGCTTCGGACTTTCTGGAAGTCGGAGCGATCAGTGGAGCGTGTCGGATAGGTCTTGGACAGGCAGAGCACTGCTATCGACCGCATGGAGGCTACGACCATGCGGGCCGATCAGCGTGCTGCCTCAGTGTTCTGGAGTTCGGCCGTTCTACCGTAGATCGTGAGGGACAGGAGTCACGTTATAGGTATCAGCTTGCTGCTTTGTTCCCGGCAATCGCCGGATTTACGATTGATCTTGAGCATTCCAGCTGGGATTCAGTCTTCAAGCAGTGGCGATGTTGGTGAGAGGCAGGGGAGTTCGGTTGGCGGTTGTACCTGGACGATTGGTTGGTTTACACCTATCGTCTCTGCACTCACTCTCATGGAAGTTCCTTTTCCACAGAATTTTTTCTCTGGAAATTGACTATCCTGGCAGATCACTGAGCCGGAGGACCGACACAGACACGACCTTGGTGTCCAGCCTTTGGTCTGCACTCGAGTCTCTGCGGCAAATCCACTTTCTAGAGATGGAAGCGTATTCTCTCTCTGAAGGGATTGGTGTCAGTATTGCGTGATCGGCACGTGACAATCTCGGGTGATAAGGTCGCGTGGCTGAGTTTTCTTCGCCATCAGGGTGGCACAGTCTCTACGACTCTGTCTCTCTGGGCTGAGGAGGTTCTCTTGGGCTCACTTTCCTGGAGGTTCCATTTCCACGGCATTCTTTCCCGGGAAATTGAATATCCTTGCAGTTCACTGAGCCGGAGGAATCATTTTCTTCCTATGGAATAGACTGTGGCTTCGCTGGGGCGACCTGGTGGTGAATCTGTTCGCTACCCGATTCAACACATGTCTTCCGTGTTTCCTCTCGCGGATGCACGATCCGAGGGCTCTCGGACGAATGCTTCTGCTAGGTCGTGGGCGGGCGTGCATGTCTATGCTTTTCTCCCACTCGCCTTATTCTGAAGGTGTTGGCCAGGGTCGCCCTAGAGTGTCCTCGGATGATTTTGGTCGCACCTTTCTGGACGGGAGTTTCATGCTTCCTTGAGCTGCTTGCTCTGGCGGATGGGGAATACATTGTTCTCATTCTCTCTGGTCCATTCTCGAGCAGCCTCACTCGAGAATGTGCCAGTCGGTCGTTCACTTCCTGAACTTTCTGCTTGGCTCTGTTCAGACACACAGTTTGCAGAGAGACAGGTCTTGTTTCCCTCGTTCGATGTCACACGCCTCCCTCGGTAGTTACCGCTCGGCGTTCACGAACACAAGCAAGGCCACGTGTGGCATTGACGTGTCTTTCGGTTGGAGGGTCCCCACCATCACCTGTGTATGTCGATCCAAACAATACTGACTGTGTCAACTGTCCAGTCTGTGCACTGGAGTATGTCTGGCTAGAACTCAGTCTCGTCGTTTCGCCGACATAGACTGTTTCTTCCATGGAAGTTGGCCACAGCGGGATATCAAAGACATCCATTTCCTAAGCTGGATTTGTCTTTGGATCACGGACACGTTTTGAATGCGCAGCTTGTTCCTCTGGTTGGTGTATCCAGGACTCATGAGATTCGCAGGGTTGCGACCTCTGTGGCTTTTGCCAAGAATGTATCGCTCTCATCTCATGAGGGCGGCGTTCTGGCGCAGTGACTGCGTTTTCACGCATCACTGCTGGCAGAATGTTCGCGTTCGTTGCCTGGACGGCACCTTTGGCATCAATAGTTGGTTGTGGCGGGTTCGCTGTTTGCCTTTGAGTGGTGTGTGTTCTTTAAGTTAGGTTGGTAGATGCACATCCCTCCTCCCTTCTGGGGTAATCTACCTATGGTTGTCTACTGGTACAGTATGTTTAGAAAACTTTAAGAAATTTAAACTAATTTCTATGTTTTCCTAGCATACTTACCAGTAGACAACATAATGTCCCACCCTCCTCCCCATTTTTTGTGCATCTTCACACGAGTTTCTCGGTATGGTGTCGAAAAGTGGTGGCACGTGGTTGCATCATGTTATCTATGCGCATGTGCAGGAAACGGAGAGTTGCCTCCCTTTCACTGGCCATGACGCTATAGATGGAGCCTTTTCATTGGCTGATGCTATTAAGCCACGTGTGTGGGATGATTTTGCAAATCTTTTTTCGAGGTGAAAAGGTCATATACCTATGGTTGTCTACTGGTAAGTATGCTAGGAAAACATAGAAATTAGTTTAAATTTCTTAAAGTGTCTGTAAGTGCAGGCATGCATGCATAGTGCATGGTGTGTGTGTGTGTGTGCGTGTATGCATGTGTTTGCATCCACATGTCTGCACGTGTGCCTTTGTTTCTGTCTGCCTATCTGCCAAACACATTTTTCCAGAGGTTGTGGACAGGAACTCATTTTTGTTGTGAATCATTTTGATGCATTGCGAAGGTTGTGTGAACATCTGTCTTTTTTTTGCTTTCCAGAGCCCCAGAACAACAGTGATGGTACCTGGTACTCCATCTTCCCCTGCGACAACTACGAGCTTTGCTATGGCAACTGGGAAGACGACATCATATGGGATGCTGAGGCAAGTGTACAGGAATCTCATGAGATTTGACTTTGTCGGCATTTTCAAAGCAGAATGGATGTGGAATGACTGTTTTGTCAGTGTATGCTTTTCTTTGAAGTTTAGTAATTGGAAAATGTTGCATTGTTACTAAAACCCAAGTGGGCAGGTTGCATGAGTATGGTGTGACTTTGACCTGATCAAAAACAGGAAATTGTCTGCTTATTTTTGAGTGGCGCATTACTAAAAAAGTAAACTTACCAGTTACAATTAGGACATTATTTACTTGTCTGCATCTTTTTCAAGTTCCTTTATGAGTGGACATAAAGCTTTTTGTGCTGAATGGATCATATAATTTATTCCTAATCTTAGGTATGCATTCAAGTGCAGCAAATGATATTAACAGTGATGATGATGATGATGATGATGAGAAAAATTGTATTGTCAGCTGTCACAACACTGTTAACAGCACCAGTAGCTCTCACTACAGTGATTGGTTCAGCCACAAGAACAACAATGCCTGAAGTGGTGAGTCGACAAAGACGACATTATGCCTTGAATTTTTTGCAGAACATGGAGACAATCCCCAAGCCCAAGGTGATGACCCTTGACCTGAATGACGAAAACATCATCCTTGGCATTCCTGAAGACCGAGACCCCAACAGTCCCCAGGAACCACAGAAGAAGGAAAAGGTCTGTAGCAGAATTTTAGTCTTTCCTTTTCAATGCCAGTGGCAGTTTTTCTGTGCATCAGGTCATCTTTATTTGTTGTAAATACAATTTTGTTTCTGGCTTGTGACTTCATATTTGATGTTCTATGTTGGTTCACAGTTTTTTTCTTCCTCTTCATCCCTCCCTCCCTCCCTTACATCCATTGCATCCATCCACCTACCCACCCATCCATCCATCCATCCATCCATCCATCCATCCATCCATCCATCCATCCATCCATCCATCCATCCATCCATCCATCCATCCATCCATCCATCCATTTATCTCCATTTGAAAATTTCTACACAATTGCCAACATTTCATATTGTGACAAATAGGTACCAGAAAAATTGACAGATGATGTGCAATTGATTGTGTCTTAATTGCTGCATGCTTTCCACCTCACCAGGAAACCAAGAAGACGAGGTTTGTTCTGGGGAAACACGGCTTGGTCAAGGAAGAGGAAGAAGAGGAGAAAGAAGAGGTGAGAATTGTATTCCTCTTTCATAGTAATTTTCACTTATGGTTATGCATGATTTTTTTTAAAACATGCAGTTCAGAGACTGTGAATGCACATGTCAACCATGGAGTTCTTTGACTGAATGGTTAAAGTGTTTGACCTGCAGTAGCTTGTGGCTGATGGGTGCAGTGTTCGAAGCTGCACAGACCCTGGAGTTGCATCCTTGGACAAGGTGCTTCACCCTCATTGCCTCTCTTACCAAGGAGTAAAACCCGTCACTGGGCGCTGCACAGGAGTGACTGGGGATGAAATCCCTCCAATAGAAATTCCTTTATTAAAGGACAGAGTTAGAGATGATGATGATGATGATGATGATGATGATGATGATGATGATGATGATGATGATGATGATGATGATTGCACCAGGTATCTTGGAATTTCAATAAATGACACACTTTAATTTTATTTATTGTAATTATCAGTGTCAGGCCAGGTGACTGCCTGGTGGAGGCATATCAAGAAAACATCAATGTAACACTAGAGCTTTTCAAAATCTTATGGTTTTCTTTATAATGAACATCAGTTCTTAAATTTCAAGATAGTTGCTAGTTACAAATTCACAATTTAGACGGAATGACAATCTAACGATGTTGTATCAAGAATATTTACCCGACACTCATCAGTAGTCTTGTTATTTTTTGTTGCTGATAACTTTCTTTGAACCACTTTTCATGTACGGTACTCCATTTCATCACTGACTACTTGAGAACATATTCCGTTTTGTTTTTAATCGCTTCTTCAAAAGTGCTTAACTTTCATTGCTCTGAATCAACCAGGTATTAACTAGGTGCCTGTGAGAACACAAATGTCATAATTTGGAGAGTTTTAACTTTTGATGAGGGAACAACTATTTGTGCATTCTTTATATCACTATCAGTGTTGTTGGTGCCGAGACAGGATGGATCAACTGGCCTAGTGACCAGTATCAGTGTTGTTGGTGCCGAGACAGGATGGATCAACTGGCCTAGTGACCAGTAGCAAAAGTGTGCCGAGACAGGATGGATCAACTGGCCTAGTGACCAGTAGCAAAAGTGTGCCGAGACAGGATGGATCAACTGGCCTAGTGACCAGTAGCCAAAATGAACAATGGAGTGAGACCCATCTCTCAATAAAAGCTATATTTCATGTTTTGTTTCTTTTTTCCCCTTTGGGGATTTTAAACCTTTCATCTGTTTGAGACTTGTATCAATGCATTGCTGCTGTTCCCATAGATGCCCTCAGCTGTGCAGCCCAAGGACCTCTTCAACATTTCCAACGATGAGTTCTACAACCCAAGAATCATGGACAGCTCCCTTCGGCCCAACATTGGAAACTTCGTGTTTCAGGTATGGCGGTGTCTGTTGCAGTGCTCTTGTCCATGCTTTGTTGACGTACAAACAGCAGGAGAAACACTGTGCTGTGATGATGATGATGATGATGATGATGATGATGATGATGATGATGATGATGATGATGATGATGGAAAGCGTCTTTCTACTATTTGAAAAGCTGCTGCCTGTGTATTACCTCAATGGCACCATTGCAGGAAAGACACTCCCTTGATTCTAGACTCGGCAGCATTGTCATCAGATAAGGGCTTCTTCCAAGAGTGTAAGAGTCCAGGGACAGTCATTTACTCTCCACAGCAAGTGGCACTGCGTGTTGCGCTCCACATTCCTCACGGCAAATAGTTTCAAGTGGCAAGATTAAACTTCTTACCTTTGGACTGGCCTGGGTAACCTTTTTGCCTTTGGCAGATGATGTGTAGCTGACACAGAGGTTTCAAGCAGAAATTCCTCAACACAAAGTAGCCTTTGTTTAATTAAGGGGAGACACCAGTATAAAAACGGTCAAAATGTCAACTTTTGGTGATTTTGACTTATGAGCATTTTTGAGATGTTTCAACCCTCTGCAATGTAATTCCAATAGTCTCTCTATTTAAAACTTGCTAGAAAACATGTAAAAATGCAAAGAAAGAACTTTACCCCTTCGAGAATTTTTGCCGGCACTATTGGAAATACATAGAAGATGGAAAAAGCAAGTTTTCCCAAGGTTTCTTTTATCACGTTTTCTCGCAAACTACTTTTTGTGAACTAGAATTTATGCAGAAAATATTCAGAGCATTGTAGAGATCAGAAATTTTCAGGGTGTGTTCTTTATGCATGTAGAAACATTGTGTCACATGGGTTTGTGAAATGAGCCCCTAGGTCAGCAGCTATACACTAAAAAGTTCTAAAAGTGGAGATTCTTTTGAGTAAATAAACTAAGTAAGTATCCTTTTCAAAAGTATTTGGAATTTTCCCAAAAGGATGTGACAAGTTTTAGATATTGAAATGACAAATCTAAGGAAACCAAAATTTTAATTTTGCTGTATATAGATTCTGAGCTGTACATTTTTGAAAAAGATAGAAAATTATGTGTTATTTAAATAATTAACAGATGACCTACTTTTTTTCCATTGAGCAAAAGTAGTTTTCACTTATTTTTATGTATATCTTTGAATTGCCATGCATGAAAGTTTTATAACTCATTGCAGTTTAAAAATTGTCTCTTGTACCCATGTCTCCCCTAAATGATTCTTTGAGCATCAAATTAAAGTCTTATTTGCACCCAGTTGCCTGGCCTGCTTATCACATGCCCACACAAAAGGCAGTTCAAATTCATATAAATGAGAGTTGTCTTTTTGTGGGGGCTATTTGGGTGTTACATGTAAATGAGAGTTGTCAAATTGAGGGGCCAATTGGATGGTGTCATGATCGTTCTGTCCATTCATGGCAGACAGAATGAAACCCTCAGCTCGTGCTACTCTCTCTAAAACAACTTGGCTTTAGAATGAGATAGTTTTATCTTGGAATCATTGAGTGATCCTGCACCTCAATAATTTTTACCGTGATTTTGGGTGCTGAACAACAGAAAGGTGTCTCATTGTTGTAAATTCATTCTAGCATACTTGGCTCTATAGTCTGAAGTTGATAGGAACAGTTTTATGTGACATCCCCATCAGCCAAGTTGGATTATCAGTTTTTAAAAATCAGAAACCGAGACATCAACAGTTATTCCAGCATTTCTTTGACTTTGTTATATGAAACTATCCATAGGGGAGCTGTGGAATGCCAGTGCAAGGCCTAACTCATAGTCATAATGGTTTCAGATTCAGCATTTTCTCAGTGGAATGGTCTTGAAAATGCAGCTGATTACTGTATCCAGGGAACAGAAAACTTGACCTTCCACGATGTTCCACACTTGTCAACTTTTATTTTGAAAGTTTTTTTTAAACCTGTGCATTCGAATCTGTGGTTTGCAGTATGGAGACATTGACAAAAATGTTTTGGCTTTAAATTTTCTCGTTTCTAATATGTATTTGGTTTTGTTTGCAAAAGGGTGTGTGTATATTTTCAGCACTCAACTCCAGCAGTGGAGTTGGTACAGCCCTTCTTCCCCACACACATGGGCGAACACAAGATGCGGACCTTCCACCGCTACGCACTGAAGCGCTACTCCCACGGGGCCTTGGCCACCCCTGGCCCTCATCCTGTCCAGCCTCTACACAAGCTCATCAAGAGAAAGGCCAAGGTAGGAAAGGGTTATGATTTTGTAGATTGTTCACTCTTGATGCCAAAGCACATCACTCTAAAGCCAGTCAGATGTGAGCAAATACCTTGCAAAAGGTAACAAAGCATTCCATTTTATGCATCTGAGATATGAATCATTCCAATGATCAGAATATGGGCCTATTTGATCTTCTCACATTTATTTATACCTTCCTGGTTGGCCTTCTCCTGCTCTTTTTCTCCTCCTTCTTCTTAAGTTTCTCTTTCCCCTTAAGTTACTCTTCCTCCTTTTCACTGTTCTCCTTTTTATGCGTGCTCCTTTCCATATTCCACCTCCCATCTCCTCCTGCTCCTGCTTCTCCTCCTGCTCCTGCTTCTCCTCCTCTGGCTCCTCCTGCTCCTGCTCCTCCTCCTCTGGCTCCTCCTCCTGCTCCTCCTCCTGCTCCTCCTCCTCTGGCTCCTCCTCCTGCTCCTCCTCCTGCTCCTCCTCCTGCTCCTCCTCCTCCTCCTCCTCCTCCTCCTCCTCCTCCTCCTCCTCCTCCTCCTCCTCCTCCTCCTCCTCCTCCTCCTCCTCCTCCTCCTCCAATGTCTTGCTCATGCCCTGGGGTGTCAATGTTACAGCAACGGGAGCAGGAGAGGCAGCAGACAGGTGGAGGAGAGACATTCTTCATGCGGACGGTGGGCGACTTGTCAGGCATGGATGGGGACCTGGTTCTGACAGAATACACAGAGGAGTATCCTCCCCTGACCATGCAAATCGGCATGGCAACCAAGATCAAAAACTACTACAAGAGGGTGGGTTGCTCTTTGGTTCTTTGGTTTAGGATTGTCTAGTCATGCTTGTAGGTATCCAACGAGATGGTGGGTTGCTCTTCAGATTATGTTTATAAGGCCATTCATTGATCACGTAAGTGACTTGAAGAGTAAGAACATCTGAAAGATTTCCTCAGTTATTCACCTCTTATGAATTGCATAGGGAGACTAGATGGGTCAGTTCTTACCCCCAACGCACATGGGATGGGTTGCTCGTCAGTGATTAGTCTCTAGGTTTGGAATTGTCTAGCCATGCTTGTAGGTATCATTCAAGAAGGTTGGTTGCTCTGGTGTCTCTAGGTCTAGGATTGTCTAGTTGTCCTTGTAGGTATCCCTAATCAAATTATTGAAAAGGACATGTTTATAGATGACTATGACTGCAGTAATGATGGTATCAAAAGGTGTTTTCAAGTTAGTTGTTCATGGCTAGATGATATTTTGGTTAAAGCTTGCTTTGTGTACTGTATGAAATTGTCCGTATATGTCTCTAAAGAGATGGCATTATTTATTCACTGTTCCAGTTGCGTCCTGATTGTAGTCTTATTGTGTAGCTGTTGTTTCTGGCACATTCTAAGGATGTTGTGATCAGTTTAAGCTTAAGACTTGCTTTGTTCATTCTAATGACTTGCTTGGAATTTTCACTGTTTTCATTTACTATCCGTTTTTGCCTCATGCTTGTCTTTGAAGTCCATTATTCATGTCCTACCAAGGCTTAGAAGGACAGGTTTCAGACGGCTGTGCTTGGTACTTTAACAGAAGCCAGGCAAGGATGTAAACCCACCCCAGTATCAGTATGGCGAGCTGGCTTACGCTCACACCTCGCCCTTCCTGGGGGTCCTTCGACCTGGGGAGTGCCAGCCTGCCTTGGAGAACAACATGTTCCGAGCCCCCATCTACCAACAAACCATACCTCCCACCGACTTCGTCATCATCCGAACTCGCCATGGGTGAGTCTATCATGGATGCATGAGGACATGCTAGAGTGAGTGATTGTAATAAAGGTGAAACGGTTAAGGTGTGGTTTTATATAGCAACATCACCCATGTCTGGGTCTCAAACGGCTTTTTGCACTTTACTATTAGCTAGGTAGCTGGTGGTGAGAAGTCCATCTGGACAGCTGTGCACTTTACTATTAGCTAGGTAGCTGGAGGTGAGAAGTCCATCTGGACAGCTGTGCACTTTACTATTAGCTAGGTAGCTGGTGGTGAGAAGTTCATCTGGACAGCTGTGCACATTTCACTCCCTGGATCCATGTCATTTTGCTGGCGTGCTAGGTACACGAGGAGCCACGCAACACTCCCTTCATCAGTGGAACCCTTGGCTGTGGGCTTTCAGGCCTGCTCATGTAGCTCATCGAATGATGGCTGAAAGCTGCCTCAGAGGCCAGCAGGGGCATTGAGACAGGACCAGATCATGAACACTTAACTTCCCATAATGTTTTATCTTGCACTGCTCTTTATTCCCATAAGATTTTGGCCCTTCTAGTTTTGTAACTAAGCTATTTGGTCTCATGTGGTATGGAATGATGTAGGTACTGTTCCACATACAGTAAGTTGATATAATTCATCTCTTTAACTCTGTTGGGTTTTGTATGATGCTTTAGGTGAAATTGTCTGGTCTCCTTGGAGTAATCCCTTCTTAACTTTGTGTGTCTGTGTGTCTGTCTGTCTTTCTGTCTGTCTTTCTGTCTCTGTGTGTCTGTCTCTCTGTCTCACTCACTTTGTCTTCCCATGCATTGCAGCTACTTCATCCGAGACGTGGACACCATTTTCTGTGTGGGCCAGGAACATCCTCTGATGGAGGTGCCCGGGCCAAACTCCAAGAGTGCCAACATATTTGCCAGAGATTTCCTCCAGGTGAGGGAATGCGTTTGGCTTCTCTGGAGATTATACCCTGATCATGTTATGTGATATTATTATATTAAAAAACTGAATGCATCTGGTCTGGTCTGAGTTTAAGATTGCTTAAAGGTCAGTCCAGGTGTGGCCCACCCCCCGAGAGTGTAAGGAAGATTATAGGGCCGAAACACTCGGCGACGGGGGCTCTTCCTCTGAAGACCATCTGCTGCTTCGCTCCGTAGGGAGTTTCTAGCTACTGCGTGGACATTCAATAGGCCTGTCATCGAAAATGGTAACGACACAGAGTACAATATAAGTTCAGTGCTGCTCATTGTTCCCTCATAGGCTGCAGCCACTGACAGATGGACATTTGGTACTTACTCAGCCAGGGATGATGCCAAACAGCAAAAGCTTACCAGAAGGCATCAGGACAGTACCAGGCCATAATGACCATGCTTTGCTCTGCGTCCCAGCACGGATGCCCCATGACTTCTCTTCCTGAAATGTTGATCTGCCTGAAGTGACATATCTTCGGAGGAAATTCCCTGGCTAACCTATTAATTTGTGTGCATATGTGTGTGTGTGTGTGTGTGTTGTGTGTGTGTGTGTGTGTGTGTGTGTGTGTGTGTGTGTGAGAGAGAGAGAGAGAGAGAGAGAGAGAGAGAGAGAGAGAGATATTGATTGATTGATTGATTGATTGGTTCTTTATTTGCAGCCGGCGATCCATTGACGATGATGAATAGATATATACAAGTTAAAAACAAAGTATGCAATGTGTAAGACTCTCTACTGTATAAAACGTGTGGTGAAAGAACACAGCCTTGAAATATACAAACACCAAGGTTTCCTCAAAGTAAAATGGTACATTAGAATAAAATGTATGATATCGTGTTAGTTGCGTTACTCTTTACCCTGCATGTTTGAAACGGCGTCTTGCAGTTTCTGCAGGTGTCTTTGGAACGCACAATAAACAAACATTGCGACGTCACGGATCTTCTGTTTGTCTTATCTCTTCATCAAATAGGTTACACTGAAATGAGCATTTTGCATATGCTTTGACAAGTACTTTTGTCTGATGTCATAGTATTCTGGACAGTACATTAAGAAGTGGAGAGAGAGACAACAACAACAACAACAAAACAGTTTATTGTGTAGGCCTTTGGCCCATTACAATTGAATACAAAACATTATATTGCCAAAAGTGGAGAGAGAGAGAGAGAGAGAGAGAGAGAGAGAGAGAGAGAGAGAGAGAGAGAGAGAGAGAGAGAGAGAGAGAGAGAGAGAGAGAGAGAGAGTGAGCAAAGCCTTTTCTCTGGTTTCAGGTTTTCATCTACCGACTGTTCAGGAAGAGCAAGGACGAACCAAAGAGAATCAAGATGGAGGACATCCGGAAAGCGTTCCCAACCTACTCTGAAAGTAGCATTCGCAAACGCCTCAAGCTTTGTGCTGACTTCAAGCGCACAGGTAGATGCTGTTGCCGTCTGCATCCAAACCTTGCCTTTCCTACCACCTTATCTATTTTCAGGTGTATGTGATATCTTGTCTGTCAAATCTCCAAACTTCTTTATTAGCCTGGGTGACATCGGGTCTGTTAGCTTTGTGTGCTTAGTCTTCTGTGGACCATCACCTTTTCTGCTTCTGTGTCTTGCTGCTGGTGTATTGGTAACTTTCTATCTTGCCTCTTTCCTGACTACGAAGATCTTAGTGCTTGTGTGTGTGTGTGTGTGTGTGTGTGTGTGTGTGTGTGTGTGTGTTGATGTGATTGTGTGAGTTGTTGCAGGTTTGTGAAGATCTTAGTGCTTGTGTGTGTGTGTGTGTGTGTGTGTGTGTGTGTGTGTGTGTGTGTTGATGTGATTGTGTGAGTTGTTGCAGGTTTGTGAAGATCTTAGTGCTTGTGTGTGTGTGTGTGTGTGTGTGTGTGTGTGTGTGTGTGTGTGTGTGTGTGTGTGTGTGTGTTGATGTGATTGTGTGAGTTGTTGCAGGTTTGTGGAGTTACTGGCATTGTGTAAATGCAGGAAATTTTTCTTGCAATTTTACAAGGTCCATCCATGATTATTTTGCAGGTTTCTCTCCCCCAAGCCTTACTATTCATTAAGGTCTTTCTTTTTCATGCATGTCTCTGAATTGTTTTATTACTGTGTGACTTGCTTATGATTCAAGTTAAAAGTAATCAAGAAACAGGTGAAAGTAAGCCCTTTTTTATCCAACAATTTGGTTGTGTGTGTTTTTTTCATTATGAGCAGTTGATTAACTAACAAAGTTTCTTTTCCACATGCAAAAGCATCCATTTGGCATTAATCTTTCGTATCTACCATGTTGGTAAAGGGTACCCTTTGTTCTTTTGTTCTTGTGGTATGTGTCTGTCATACATCACCATGTCTGAGGTACAGGCACTCGTGATTGTATTCTAAAGTCCGCGTCATTGTCATTGGTCTTGTTTTTGTTGATGCATCCACTGTCATTAGCTCACTGTCTATGGCTCACATCAAATGATGAATCAATCTCTCTGTCAGTCAGCCAGACACGCAGGCAGGTTTCCAGTCAGTCACATAGTCCACAGTCAGTTCATCAGCCAGTCAGGCAGCTTCTGAGCCAGTCAGTCACCTAGTCAGTCAGCCAGACACATAGGCAGGTTTCCAGTCAGTCACGTAGTCCACCAGTCACCCAGTCAGGCAGGCAGTCTGCAACTCAGTCAGTCACCTAGTCAGGCAGGCAGCAGTTAGGCAAGTAGTCACCCACCCAATCAACAGGAACCATCTGTTGACTGATGAAGTCAAATGATGAAGCATTGAGGCCATATCCTCTGGCACATTCAAAAGTAACAGCACAGAAACAAATATCGGGAATAATTCATAATTTCACTTTTGCCTGATCAATTTACAAATCATGATAAAATATTTTATTGGTAAATCTGGAAGAGATGCTGCCAAATATATTTGTTTGTTTCAGTTTTGGATTTATGATGATTATTTTGAGTATTTTGTTTCAAAAATGTGTTTCTATTCCTGTTTTGATGATTATGAATGGTAGACATGTTCACTCCAAACTCATCATCTTGTACAGTGTTATCATGTATATCCCAGAACATCCTAACTCACTTATCAGCAATGCCCAGTTAGGGTCGATGCTGAATACAAGGTTCTTACATGGAAAACAGCCATCAAGTCATTCAGACCAAAGACACTGCCACAGCACCCAATTGCCTTGCATTTCCCATAGGCCAAGTATCTACGTCAAATCCTGATCTGAGAAAACAATGCTTTCCTCATTGCAGCTGGTTTCCCCCCCATGGTCAGTGCACTTACTCAGGGGGAGATGATGTGACTCCCTGACTACACGACTGTATAGTGAGGTGACGGGTGATAAAACCTTCTGTCTGATGATCAGCACCTAAAGTATGGATTTCCTTTGATATGGAGAGCATTTTGTACATTTAGCAGGTGCCTTTCAGAATGCAGTTTTGTGGTCTCTTTTCCAGCTGTATGCTTGACCACAGGGCATTTTTGTATACTTGACCACAGGGCATTTTTGTGTGCTTGACCACAGGGCATTTTTGTGTGCTTGACCACAGGGCATTTTTCCTCTGGATTGCAGGCATGGATTCCAATTGGTGGGTGCAGAAGCCGGAGTTTCGACTGCCCACTGAGGAGGAGATTAGGAACATGGTGTCCCCTGAGCAGTGTTGTGCCTACTACAGCTTCATCACTGCTGAGCAGAGACTCAAGGTGGGTGTGTGTGTGCATGTTTCTGTGTGTGTGTTTCTGTGTGTGTGTGTGTGTGGTTGTGTGTGTGTGTGGTTGTGTGTGTGTGTGGTTGTGTGTGTGTGTGTGGTTGTGTGTGTAGTATGGTGTGTGTGTAATGTGTGTATAGTGTGTATGTGTGTGGTGTATGTGTGTAGTCTGTAGCATATGTGTGTGTGTGTGTGCGTGTGCGTGTGTTTGTGTGTGTGTGTGTGTGAGTGTAGTATGTAATATTTGTGTAGTATGTGATGTTTGTGTAGTATGTAATATGTGTATAGTATGTAGCGTGTGTATGTGTGCGTGTGTATGTGTGAATATGCCTGAGCCCAAATTGATGCCATTCATTGTGTGCATGCACAGATGCATCATCGTGAATCTGTACCTCAGGGGCTTTGGAAAGAAAAAAAGTGCACATCTTTGTGTCTTGTTATACTGTGAACTTCTGCTTGTCTCTTTGCTTGATTTATGTTAATGCCAGTAACAACTCAATTACCGACTTGACAATTTTATGTGCACGTACTAATCATGGTTGACTACAGTGAGCTCTATATGAACAGAAGAAGTTGGGTTCTCAGTAGTGTATGTATATCTCAATTGTTCTGAATCAGTATGAATATCATTGGCAGATTTCAGGACAGATACTGTTTCTTTTGAGAGCAGTGAAAGAGTTGCCACTTCTGTGAATGTAGAGATGTAGATGATTCTACATCTGTGTATGCAGTGATAGTGTTCTTATAAATGCCTTGCTTTTTCCCTCTAGGATGCTGGCTATGGAGATACCAAAAACCTCTTTGCTCCTGAAGACGAAAATGAGGAGGAAACTCAGTCCAAGATGGATGATGAGGTATGATGCCAAGTCCTGTGTTGCAGATGCTTGTCTTTTGCCTCATTGTTTTCTTCCTCCATGTTCTCATCTCTTTCATCATTTCTACACACACACGCACGCACGCACGCACGCACGCACGCACGCACGCACGCACGCACGCACGCACACACACACACACACACACACACACACACACACACACACACACACACACACCTCCCCCTGCTGCTATTGTTATTGTCTAATGTCCTGTAAAGCAATAACGTGCCCAAGCTGCTTTCCCTGAACCAACTTTTGCTGCCCAGCAAAGATGTGGGGTTGCTCTTGGGTTTTCTTACTTGAACTCATTGTTTGAAATTTAGTGATCAAGTGGAGAATAGCAGTATTTCCCAAGGTTGTCCTTTGATTGGCAGATTTTGAATAATCAGAGTTCAAAATGTATTGACTAAGTGGAGAACAGCAGTATTTCCCCAAGGTTGTCACTTGATTGGCACATTTTGAATAATCAGAGTTCAAAATGTATTGACTAAGGGGAGAACAGCAGCATTTCTCCAAGGTTGTCACTTGATTGATAAATTTTGAACAGTCACAAAGTGGAGGGAAATGAGAGATAGAGAGAGAGAGAGAGAGAGAGAGAGAGAGAGAGAGAGAGAGAGAGAGAGAGAGAGAGAGAGAGAGAGAACTGACTGTGGCCTCACTGGCATTTGAGGAAACCCTTAGCCCTTCATCAAACCAGTGATTCCTACAAGTCCAACTGATCTTTGTAGTCATTTTTGTTTTGTCTTCACGAAACTAGCAGTACATCTTTCTCCTGACACTTCGGTTGCAATATTTGTTCATCATTTGTGTGTTGTCTCTGCAGGTGCGGGCGGCCCCATGGAACACAACGCGTGCTTTCATCGCTGCCATGAAGGGCAAATGCCTTCTGCAGCTGTCGGGACCAGCAGACCCTACGGGCTGTGGGGAAGGCTTCTCCTACGTCAAGGTGCCCAACAAGCCACAGCTGAAGGAGGAAACGCAGACGCCCATCAAGAAGACGGTGACTGGCACAGATGCCGACCTGAGGCGTCTCAACCTCAAGGATGCCAGAAACATCCTGCGCAAGTTTGGACTGTCTGAGAGTCATGTGAGTTCTTGTGTTGTTTGTCCCCTCTCTATTTCACTTGGATATTATTGGCCTGGCAAGTCACATCAACACACATTCTTGGAGGAGAGATGACACTGCACAGTCTGCCCTTGTCAATTGCCAGAGGCAAACTGCCATGTCATAATGATGGTTGTAGTAATGACAGCACTGTTTCTTTTAGAGGCAGCACTAACTAACAATCAAGATAGTTACAATGATGAAAATTGTGAAAATTATCTACACCAGTCCTTATGGTGTGGTCATTTCAGTAGAATTGCTAGTGTTATTTACTAGGCTCTGAAATGGTTGGTGCTTCCAATATTCTGCGTGCTTCTTTTACTCTTGTGGCAAAATCTGTGTTCCTGTTCCCCTTTTGGATGGGGATGGAGTTCCCATGAAGTGTTGGTGGTGTAAGGAAAATGCATTCCTTCCTTTGAAAACATGCCTAGGAGGAAAGGAAAGCTTTTCCCTTGAGGTTGGTTCTCTTTCCATCAGGTTTTGAAGAATTCCTCACATTGTGATTTCAGCTCTGCTTTATGTACTTTACAAATTATGCAGGCTGAGAAAGTTGCAGACAACAAGAACACTGGTTTGTAGTTGTGGTAAATCTTGGCTACACTTCTCATTGAGATGTCTGATGTTATTTTCAGATAAAGAATTTGTCAAGATGGCAGGTGATCAATGTTGTGAGAGAAATCTCCACGTCTCACTCCAAGGCCATCCAGGAAGGAGAAGAGATGGATGACAAAGGTAAAGACCCTGGATGATTGGTTTTCAACATAGTGTTACTTATCCCTCCAGGTTTACTGGAGGTCCTACAGACTTTATCTGTCTGTGTGTGTGTGTGTCTGTCCCGACTTGACGGCCTATATCTCAAAAACTACTGGACGGATTTCCTTGAGATTTTGCACACTGACTGGAAGTTAGGTCCGATTGAATATTATCAAATTTTCAGAATCAAGGATTGAAAAGAAAGTGACTTTTTGACTCACATGCGAAGCAAAAGTGAGTCTATGTACAGAGCCGTGTTGTCCGTCCGGGCGTCCGTCCGGGCGTCCGTCCGTAAAAAACTTAAACGTTGGATTTTTCTCGGAGACTATTAAGTCTATCAACACCAAATGTGGCATGATGGTGTATGATGACAAGGCCTCAAAAAACATACATAGTGACTTGACCTTGCTTCAAGGTCAAGGTCACAGGAGCCATAAATGTGGTCTCAAAAACAGTCATTTTTCACATTTTCCCAATTTTCTCCCACGTTATTGAGAATGGCGACCTTAGCTACAAGTGGTATATAGGTCAAAGCAAGCCCTATCTTTTGATACCAGTTTGGTTGACCTTGCTTCAAGGTCAAGGTCACAGGAGCTCTTCAAAGTTGGATTGTATACATATTTTGAAGTGACCTTGACCCTGAACTATGGAAGATAACTGTTTCAAACTTAATAATTATGTGGGGCACATGTTATACTTTCATCATGAGACACATTTGGTCACATATCATCAAGGTCAAGGTCACTTTGACCCTTATGTAATGTGACCAAAATGGGGTAGTGAACCACTAAAAGTGACTATATCTCATGGTAGAAAGTGCCAATAAGCACCATTGTGCTTCCTATGTCTTGAATTAACAGCTTTGTGTTGCATGACCTTGGATGACCTTGACCTTGGGTCAAGGTCACATGTATTTTGGTAGGAAAAATGTGTAAAGCATTTCTTTGTGTATGATGTCATTGGTAGGTTTAGTTGTTTGACCTTGACCTTGAAGGTCACCTGAAGGTCAAGGTCATATAAAGGTCAAGGTCAAGCATGTGAGTCGTATGGGCTTTGCCCTTCTTGTTTACATTTTGGTGTTGCAATGAAAACGATACAACAGACTCCATTTGCAAAATGTGTGACGTCATCATTTGACGTCGAATAACGTGACGTCATTTGCGAAGAGATTTTTGAGAAGGGTGAATTTGGAGAACATTGGTGAAGGAGAAAGAAAGATTTTTTACGATGCGGGCAAAGATTATAGGTTACATCTTTGATGCGGGTCGTTTGTATCCTGGACGTTTTGTACCTAGTCGTTTCGTACCCTAACCGGTTAGAGTTAGGGTTAGGGTTAGAGTTAGGGTTAGAGTAGAAAAGGTACGAATCGACTAAATGAGGTGCACAACGACTAGGGTACGAAACGTCCTGTATTCGATTTTTTTTCCCTCCAGGTTTACTGAAGGCCCTCGCAGCTGTATTGGGGGTTTTTAATGCCAAAACCTGGAGGTTCAGCGCCAGCGGTTTTTATCTTTGAATTTTGAATCATATCATGGTCATGGTGTAAGGATTTCTGGGAGAGAAAAGGAGGGGTGGGGGGTTATGGATGGAGGGATGGGATAGAGCTTGACTATGAATAATATTTGTATGGCTGTTGCTCTTCATGTACTGATAACTTCAGAGACAATGTTTCTTCATAACTGTTGGACTGTGACATTGCATGCTTGCATGTTGTCTATTGCTGCCTGTCTCTGACAAAGCAATTTTGTATGGCAGGCTGGAGCAAGTTTGCCCGAGGGAACAAGTACTCCACAGCCGAGCACTACACTCGGTACAAGGAGGACTGCCAGAAGATTTTTGATCTGCAGAGCAGGTGAGTGTCTCAGTCACTGTGGCTGTTTGGATCTCTCCAGCAAGCTTCACACACTTAGTAGGTTAGACCACTGACCCAGTTTCACTGTAAGCAGTGAAAATTTCGTCCAATTTTGCCCTACTTCAGCTGGCATTTTTTGCAAGAAAATGCCAAGAAGTGTCAATAAAAATTATATGCAATTAAAGTGTGTTCTTTCCTCTACAACTCTGTGTTATTTGTCTGTTTGCTAGTTTAGAATTTATATGTAAGCGTTCACTTTGTACCGGGTCACCAACTACGAATTTTCACTGACAGTTGAGCCTGCCTCACGCCGCGAGGCAGATAACGCGAACACACAACGTTCAGAAGAATTAGTGGGGCTCGCCGTAAACGATTGGAAGATAAAAATAACTTATGCAAACGAAGAGGGGATACCATCAGCTTTACTTTCGTATAAGTTACAACCGGGAATTCCGAGTAGAAATGTTTCAAAAAACGGTTTTAATGCAACACTTTGACTTAAGATTGAGATATCACAGAAAGTACACACAAGTGCCAGTAATCTTTTTAAACACGATATAAAGGAATCTTTTCTGCGCATAATAATACCAAAATGAGCATCATTGGTCGAAATCACGCGTAGCTCCATTTGAAAAACGAAGTCAACCCGCACGCGTTTTTTCATCTCTTCATGGCCGATTCACACGATTCAATGGCGACTCAAACGGCATGTGGCGATGCTGATTTTACTGCGGCATATCAATGCTTGACTCTATTTCTTGGTAGGGATTTGTAGCAGATGCATTTAGAAACATTTATGGCTTGTATATTTTGATACACATATGAAGATGCTTGTTATTTTGATGGAAAATGGAAACCGGTCGATGCACAAAGAAATGGTTGTGAAGCGTGATCCCATCGGAGAACTCGATCTCAAATTCTGTTAGTTATTTTGAAACTAAACTATGATGGAAGCTTTATAATGCATAAATATACATCTCTACTAATTTTGAGGCTCTATCTTTGATTATTATTTGAATAATTTACGTTTATAGACAGAAATCAAGTTGCATGAAAAGACAATTCGCCACTTCCGGTAAAAACGAACTTGACGTTTTCAGTGGCATAGTCCTCTTTTGTGTGGTACAGTTCATTGGAGGAGTAGAGAAGGTTTTCGGCATCCTCTGCATCCGAATTGATGTCTGTGTCTGCTGTAAACACCGTTTCCATCTATTCCTCTCTCTCTGACGTCGATGGCGACGGTCGATTCGTCTTCGCTGTCACCTACGAAGTCGATTCGTCTTCGCCGTCAGTCACCTCTGCATTCTCGTTGACTAGGACTATTTCCGCGTCAGAATCATCAAGATCTTCTTCAGAAGTCCAATATCCACCTAGATCTTCAGTATCAGACCCTTCTTCCATCCACACTTCTAACACTTCATCATTTTCATCACCGCTCGATCTCCTTCGATAACGGACGCCATGTTGACAAGCCAGTAAACACAATGTAGGGTCAGCGTAGCTATTTTCAGTGGCTTGAGTGCTTGTAATCAGAACAAAACAAATATTGTGTGTTATTTATGTTTCTGTAGGTGAGAGGAGAAAATAATGTTCACTGCAGCAGTTGTTTTGTGAAAGTTTAAAAACCAAAAAAAGCACTGGATAGTTTAAAAACAAAACAAACAAACACATGTATTTATTGTTGCTTTGTTTCTCTGCAGTGGATGAGACCTATCATTTATGAAATAATGTATGTTTAGAAAACAAATTGTGGCTAATAACAATGCTGTATTTGATTTCATGGTGCCACTACAATCAGTTTGATATGTGATAGATATCTGTAGCTAAAGTAGAACAGGAGATATGAGAACTGTACCAGCTGCTCATTTTGTGTTCATGTTTGTAACAATAAATTAGCTTTCGAAATAGCCTTTTTCACTGATTTAAGGTGTGTTTTTCTCCTTATCTACATCAGCTATACCTTTCAAAATAAATAGGCATTCACCATGTTACTAGTACAGCATTTTAAGTGGAAAAGCATGCTCAATGGAACATTTGTTTACTAACTGTGAGGCCTTGAAAATGTCGTTTCGTCCAGTTTGTATCGATTTTGTCATTTAAATCTTGTTTTTCTTAGGCTTATGGCTATTGACTATTGTATGTTATGATTCATTTGATGCTGAATGTCTGATCCTTCTTATACAAGGTTTAGTTCCTGAGTAAAATAATAAACTCAGATCAACTGCATTTCCTTGTATTGTGTCCTAAAATGCTGTTTTGTGTGATTTCTGCCGTCTGCCGTCCACTTGCATAACTTAAAAGTTCAATAACTCAGTTATTTTAAAAGATAATTCAACCAAATTTTGCATAATGCTTATTCATTACAATGTCTTCATTGCCTCCAAAAATTAGCCTTCTATGATGATTAAAAAAAAAATGGTGGTCTAACCTACACTTAGCATCACATGACTAGTAACCAAGTGTTCCATCTTTATCATCGTTAACCTTGGTGTCTGAATGGATTTTTTAATCACCCATCTCAATAGCTGGTTCTCAAATAATGAAATTTAAAATATCACTTAAGATATTTGGAGCATGTATGATTTATATACATGTATGCTCCACATCCTGCATTTGTCGTCCAGCTTGCATCTGAATTGCGTCTTTTTTTCCCTGTGGTGTAGGATTCTGTCCAGCAAGGAGTGTCTCTCCACGGATGACGAGTCTTCCTCCGCCAACGACTCGGACATAGAGGAGATGGGGAAAGACATTGAGACCATGATCACCAACAAGAAGACCAGCATGCAGGTAAACCTTCAATCGATGTTTGTCGTCTCTCCAATGCAAAATCAACACTGTTGTTGAGTTAAGGTTATTCCCTGGACACGTCAGTGGGGTTCGTAGATGTGTATCATGCTCTTTGTCAGCACAGAGGTGTAGTGTACACTGCTGCTTAGAAACTGCTTATGTTTCTTGTATTGTATCCTTCATGATTCCACCCTGAAAATGTCATGCAAAAGAGAAAATGAAGTTGTTCTGTTGCCTTCAGTCTAGGCTGCCAGATGTGGTTTGGGGGTCCGAATAGACCCACCGCGTCTCCCTTAGTTTATTATAAGAGGCATATAACTAGGAATGTCATGACTTGATTTGAGATGACACTAAACTTCATGTGATTTTCATGCTCAATGGCCTTACATAGCCCACAGAGATTGATAGGCCATAAAACTCCATCCATCCATTCATCCATCCATCATTAGTCGAGGATCTGTGGGTCTCAGACCAGAGTTTGAACCTGCATTATTTCCTGCTAGCCTGGAGGAGAAAGAGCATCATCTCAGGTCACTACATCAGTGAGTCCTTGATGCGGCAACAGAGAGCCAGCATCACTGTGGACGCTTTGTCTCAGGTGGAGATGGTGCCTTGAACCAGTGGGCTCGGTGTCCTGTCAGTCTGTAGGGCATTGTAGATGCCAGTCTCTAGCTGATAAAGGAGCCTCTTACAGCAGGTGCCTTACTTTGAACACATCTTGAAGGAGTACCCAGACTACAAAGTTCTCATCCCTCTGCAGCTGAGCCGAGAGAAGGAGGAGGCAGAGCGCCGGGAACTGCAGAAGCTGATTCGAGGCGAGATGAGTGACAAGGGCAAAGACAAGAAGGGCAAAGCCATCAGTCGCCATGACGACGAGTGCAGCATGCAGTCCAGCACCTCCCAGGTATGAGATGCTGTCATCCTTGTAAAATTTAGATTGGACAAATTCAACCAGCATGTAAGCAAGCATTGGTGTATGTGGATGATGACAGTTCGAAAGTGTTTTTTTTTTAAATATGTGAAAACTTGTTTTGAACCTGTAGTTTTTTTAATGCATAGCATTGCACTCTAACAGTAATTTATTTAGTATGTTTTCCATGTGAATAATGTGATAAACAAATATGTTGTTACCTAACTGTAATCAATGGATCTTGAATGACTGGCGATAAAAAGTTCTGTTTCCATCATTTTCATTCCATTCCACTTTTGATTAGTTTTTCCAGCTCAGAATATACAATCGTTGTAGCTTTTACTTATCAAGGATGTGGTTACAAATGCATTTGAATGAAACATCATTTGACTTGAGAGCAAATATGACAGCAGCAGTCATGGCATTGCTGCCGTTCCCCTACAGCAGTCATGGCATTGCTGCCGTTCCCCTACAGCAGTCATGGCGTTGCTGCTGTTCCCCTACAGCAGTCATGGCGTTGCTGCTGTTCCCCCTACAACAGTCGTACCATTGCTGCCATTCCCCTACAGCAGTCATGGCTGCCATTCCCCTAAAACAGTCATGGCATTGCTGCCGTTCGCCTACAGCAGTCATGGCATTGCTGCCGTTCCCCTACAGCAGTCGTAGCATTGATGCCATTCCCCTACAGCAGTCATGGCATTGCTGCAATTCCCCTACAGCAGTCATAGCGTTGCTGCCATTTCCCTACAGCAGGGCACCAGGCGGCTGATCATCAAGCGCACCTTCAAGGACGACCAGGGCCACACCTACACCCGGGAGGAGATTGTTCGAAAGGCGGATGTCCTGGACACCTACATGAGGATCCGGCAAACCAAGGATCCGTCATTCATGTAAGTCATGGCTGTGTTCAACATCTTGCAAATGAGTAAATGCTGTGCGTGAATCATTTTCCTGGGAATCTCTTTCATTGGAGTGACAGTGGATCACTCTTTTTATGGAGAAACAGCTGCTAGCTGCCAATAGATGTCTTCTTCTTCTTTTTTTTCCCCTGATGTTTCCTAATAAGACTTTGATGTTCTTTTGTGCTGTATAAATTTTTAAAAATTGCATTCCTTATATTGGATGCATAAGGATTTTTTTGGGGGTAACCTTATTCCATAATTCTATTTTCCTGAATTAATGTCAGTGATGTTTATTGTTTGAACTTCATTCAAAAGACTCTAAGGTCAATGATTTTTAAGCATGAAGCCCTGCCCTGTATATAAAAAGTAATTCAAGTAATGAATATATGCTGGATTTAAGTTTTTAAGAGTTTGTGTTGCTGTTGATTTTATACCACACTTCAAATGGTAGAAAATGCTACAGAAGTCATCTCGCAGAGGTTTACTCTCAGAAATTGTGTATGCATTATTTTTTAGACTGGAAAGGGTTGCAATTGAGTTGTTCTCCCGAATTTGTGACTAGAACCAGGAAAATGGACTAAATTTTAAACATTCACTTAATAATAATAATAATACAGACTACTTATATGCCCATACCTTCCCTAGTAGGCAAGCTCATGGCGTTTACAATGAAAGTCTACATTCATACAAAGCATTCCCACACTCGCACACTGTACAGCTGAAACAAAAAAAGAGATAAATATAATACAACTACTTAACCTAGCAAGCAATACACAAAAACACGAAACATTAAAGAAGCGCATTGTGAGGCACCTCACTGCTCGTTAGGAAAGACTGACCGGAACAGGTGTGCCGGGAGGTTTTGAACTGGGACATGGAGTCAGAGTGACGAACAGGGAAAGGTAGGCTATTCCACGTTACAGGGCCGATATAAGAAAAAGCTCGCTGTCCTTGGGTTTACTTGAGTAATTCTTAATGTCATTTTTGGACAGCTTAGTCATTACAGAATCAGAGAATGTAACCCAAAAAGCAGCAGCAGTAGTACTTTTTTAAAAACAGATGACGGATTCACGTTCGCAGTTTTAGATTTGAAATCAAGGTAACGCACGCTTCATCTGTGACTTTATTGAAGAAGGAATTTTTTTTTTTGCATCGCACACAACATGCTAATGTTTTCTGTATGAGTTTGATCTATTGAATCAGTACTTTCGATTTTAAAACCTAGCGGTGTGTGTTGAATGCGCTTGGGAGGAAGCGGCTTGTGAAAAAAGCAAGTCCACTTGGGATCTCGCATTAAGCATGCGTTACCCTGTCTTTGAAGTCGATTTTCACATACAGTTATTGTGACATTGCAGTTTTCTTGCTGGGAAAAGCTAAATAAAACTTCAATTAACAGATTCACAGCAGAATTTTTAAACACCAATGGCATACTTTGCTGCAGATAGTTTGTGGAGTGTGTTGGGTCAGCCGTTCCACTTTTTGGCCGCCATTTTGACGGCAATTTTACATTATTTATTACTCTAACATGCACAAACTTTACTTTCAGCAAATCCCACTGCTCATGGTGTTTCTTGGACATATGTACAACCTCCTGGTGCACTGTTTCTTTGCCTAAAATATAAAAAATAGCTGGTTATAAGAAACTTTAATAGAGCACCCCATCCAGCTACAAACTCGGGAGAACAACTCAATTTTAAAATAATTCATTGCATGTACTTCTGCAGTGTTGGGGAAAAGTTGTCTTACTGAAGGACTTGTTCATTTACAGAAAACAATTTGCTGCCATGGATGATCAACAGAAGGAGGAAATGAGGAAAGAAAGAAGAAGGTATGTCTGCCATCTGTTCAGTTGATTTTCTCTTTCTGTCATGAAGAAACATTTTCAGAACCCTCAAGGTGTCTTCTTGTTCAACTGACTTTCAGTGTACAATTGTGTGTGCAATGTGGATCCTTTCAGTGTACAATTGTGTGTGTAATGTGGATCCTTTCAGTGTACAATTGTGTGTGTAATGTGGATCCTTTCAGTGTACAATTGTGTGTGCAATGTGGATCCTTTCAGTGTACAATTGTGTGTGCAATGTGGATCCTTTCAGTGTACAATTGTGTGTGTAATGTGGATCCTTTCAGTGTACAATTGTGTGTGCAATGTGGATCCTTTCAGTGTACAATTGTGTGTGCAATGTGGATCCTTTCAGTGTACAATTGTGTGTGCAATGTTGGTCCTTTCAGTGTACAATTGTGTGTGTAATGTGGTCCTTTCAGTGTACAATTGTGTGTGCAATGTGGATCCTTTCAGTGTACAATTGTGTGTGCAATGTGGATCCTTTCAGTGTACAATTGTGTGTGCAATGTGGATCCTTTCAGTGTACAATTGTGTGTGTAATGTGGATCCTTTCAGTGTACAATTGTGTGTGCAATGTGGATCCTTTCAGTGTACAATTGTGTGTGCAATGTGGATCCTTTCAGTGTACAATTGTGTGTGTAATGTGGATCCTTTCAGTGTACAATTGTGTGTGCAATGTGGATCCTTTCAGTGTACAATTGTGTGTGCAATGTGGATCCTTTCAGTGTACAATTGTGTGTGCAATGTTGGTCCTTTCAGTGTACAATTGTGTGTGTAATGTGGTCCTTTCAGTGTACAATTGTGTGTGCAATGTGGATCCTTTCAGTGTACAATTGTGTGTGCAATGTGGATCCTTTCAGTGTACAATTGTGTGTGCAATGTGGATCCTTTCAGTGTACAATTGTGTGTGTAATGTGGATCCTTTCAGTGTACAATTGTGTGTGCAATGTGGATCCTTTCAGTGTACAATTGTGTGTGCAATGTGGATCCTTTCAGTGTACAATTGTGTGTGTAATGTGGATCCTTTCAGTGTACAATTGTGTGTGCAATGTGGATCCTTTCAGTGTACAATTGTGTGTGTAATGTGGATCCTTTCAGTGTACAATTGTGTGTGCAATGTGGATCCTTTCAGTGTACAATTGTGTGTGTAATGTGGATCCTTTCAGTGTACAATTGTGTGTGTAATGTGGATCCTTTCAGTGTACAATTGTGTGTGCAATGTGGATCCTTTCAGTGTACAATTGTGTGTGTAATGTGGATCCTTTCAGTGTACAATTGTGTGTGCAATGTGGATCCTTTCAGTGTACAATTGTGTGTGTAATGTGGTCCTTTCAGTGTACAATTGTGTGTGCAATGTGGATCCTTTCAGTGTACAATTGTGTGTGTAATGTGGATCCTTTCAGTGTACAATTGTGTGTGCAATGTGGATCCTTTCAGTGTACAATTGTGTGTGTAATGTGGATCCTTTCAGTGTACAATTGTGTGTGTAATGTGGATCCTTTCAGTGTACAATTGTGTGTGCAATGTGGATCCTTTCAGTGTACAATTGTGTGTGCAATGTGGATCCTTTCAGTGTACAATTGTGTGTGTAATGTGGATCCTTTCAGTGTACAATTGTGTGTGTAATGTTGGTCCTTTCAGTGTACAATTGTGTGTGCAATGTGGATCCTTTCAGTGTACAATTGTGTGTGTAATGTGGATCCTTTCAGTGTACAATTGTGTGTGCAATGTGGATCCTTTCAGTGTACAATTGTGTGTGTAATGTGGTCCTTTCAGTGTACAATTGTGTGTATAATGTGGATCCTTTCAGTGTACAATTGTGTGTGCAATGTGGATCCTTTCAGTGTACAATTGTGTGTGCAATGTGGATCCTTTCAGTGTACAATTGTGTGTGCAATGTGGATCCTTTCAGTGTACAATTGTGTGTGTAATGTTGGTCCTTTCAGTGTACAATTGTGTGTGTAATGTGGATCCTTTCACAGGATGTGTACAATTGTGTGTGCAATGTGGATCCTTTCAGTGTACAATTGTGTGTGCAATGTGGATCCTTTCAGTGTACAATTGTGTGTGTAATGTGGATCCTTTCAGTGTACAATTGTGTGTGTAATGTGGATCCTTTCAGTGTACAATTGTGTGTGTAATGTGGATCCTTTCAGTGTACAATTGTGTGTGCAATGTGGATCCTTTCAGTGTACAATTGTGTGTGCAATGTGGATCCTTTCAGTGTGTACAATTGTGTGTGTAATGTGGATCCTTTCAGTGTACAATTGTGTGTATAATGTGGATCCTTTCAGTGTACAATTGTGTGTGTAATGTGGATCCTTTCAGTGTACAATTGTGTGTGTAATGTGGATCCTTTCAGTGTACAATTGTGTGTGCAATGTGGATCCTTTCAGTGTACAATTGTGTGTGCAATGTGGATCCTTTCAGTGTACAATTGTGTGTGTAATGTGGATCCTTTCAGTGTACAATTGTGTGTGCAATGTGGATCCTTTCAGTGTACAATTGTGTGTGCAATGTGGATCCTTTCAGTGTACAATTGTGTGTGTAATGTGGATCCTTTCAGTGTACAATTGTGTGTGCAATGTGGATCCTTTCAGTGTACAATTGTGTGTGCAATGTGGATCCTTTCAGTGTACAATTGTGTGTGCAATGTGGATCCTTTCAGTGTACAATTGTGTGTGTAATGTGGATCCTTTCAGTGTACAATTGTGTGTGTAATGTGGATCCTTTCAGTGTACAATTGTGTGTGCAATGTGGATCCTTTCAGTGTACAATTGTGTGTGTAATGTGGATCCTTTCAGTGTACAATTGTGTGTGTAATGTGGATCCTTTCAGTGTACAATTGTGTGTGTAATGTTGGTCCTTTCAGTGTACAATTGTGTGTGTAATGTGGATCCTTTCAGTGTACAATTGTGTGTGCAATGTGGATCCTTTCAGTGTACAATTGTGTGTGCAATGTGGATCCTTTCAGTGTACAATTGTGTGTGTAATGTGGATCCTTTCAGTGTACAATTGTGTGTGTAATGTGGATCCTTTCAGTGTACAATTGTGTGTGTAATGTGGATCCTTTCAGTGTACAATTGTGTGTGTAATGTTGGTCCTTTCAGTGTACAATTGTGTGTGTAATGTGGATCCTTTCAGTGTACAATTGTGTGTGTAATGTGGTCCTTTCAGTGTACAATTGTGTGTGCAATGTGGATCCTTTCAGTGTACAATTGTGTGTGTAATGTGGTCCTTTCAGTGTACAATTGTGTGTGTAATGTGGATCCTTTCAGTGTACAATTGTGTGTGTAATGTTGGTCCTTTCAGTGTACAATTGTGTGTGTAATGTGGATCCTTTCAGTGTACAATTGTGTGTGTAATGTGGTCCTTTCAGTGTACAATTGTGTGTGCAATGTGGATCCTTTCAGTGTACAATTGTGTGTGTAATGTGGTCCTTTCAGTGTACAATTGTGTGTGTAATGTGGATCCTTTCAGTGTACAATTGTGTGTGTAATGTGGATCCTTTCAGTGTACAATTGTGTGTGTAATGTGGATCCTTTCAGTGTACAATTGTGTGTGTAATGTGGATCCTTTCAGTGTACAATTGTGTGTGCAATGTGGATCCTTTCACAGAATGACAGTGGTGATGGCAATGAAAATGATGATGACTATCTCTGGTGATACTTGTGATGTTGATGATGATGTTGATGATGATGACCATCTCTGGTGATACTTGTGATGTTAATGATGTTGATGATGATGATGACCATCTCTGGTGATACTTGTGATGTTGATGATGATGATTACTATCTCTGGTGATACTTGTGATGATAATGATGACTATGATGATGATGATTGTGCTTCTGTTTCTGCAGGATTCAGGAGCAGCTGAGGCGGATCAAGCGGAACCAGGAGAAGCCTCAGGCTCCACCTCCACCCAAGAAGAAGAAGAAGGAGGCTCCACCACTGAAGGTCAGTGCTGTGAGGATGGTGTCTGTGTAGTGTGGTGTGCCTGTCTGTGTAGTGTGGTGTGCCTGTCTGTGTAGTGTGGTGTGCCTGTCTGTGTAGTGTGGTGTCCCAGTCTGTGTAGTGTGGTGTGCCTGCCTTTGTAGTGGGCCGTGCCTGTCTGTGTATTGTGGTGTGCCTGTCTGTGTAGTGTGGCGTGTCTGTCTGTGTAGTGTGGTGTGCCTGTCTGCGTAGTGTGGCGTGCCTGTCTGTGTAGTGTGGCGTGCCTGTCTGTGTAGTGCGGCGTGCCTGTCTGTGTAGTGTGGCGTGCCTGTCTGTGTAGTGCGGCGTGCCTGTCTGTGTGGTGTGGTTTGCCTATCTGTGTAGTGTGGTGTGCCAGTCTGTGTAGTGTGGTGTGCCTGTCTGTGTAGTGTGGTGTGCCTGTCTATGTAGTGTGGTGTGCCTGTCTGTGTAGTGTGGTGCCTGTCTGTGTAGTGTGGTGTGCCTGTCTGTGTAGTGTGGTGTGCCTGTCTGTGTAGTGTGGTGTGCCTGTCTGTGTAGTGTGGTGTGCCTGTCTATGTAGTGTGGTGTGCCAGTATGTGTAGTGTGGCGTGCCTGTCTGTGTAGTGTGGCGTGCTTGTCTGTGTAGTGTGGTGTGCCTATGTAGTGTGGTGTGCCAGTATGTGTAGTGTGGCGTGCCTGTCTGTGTAGTGTGGTGTGCCTGTCTGTGTAGTGTGGTGTGCCTGTCTATGTAGTGTGGTGTGCCAGTCTGTGTAGTGTGGTGTGCCTATGTAGTGTGGTGTGCCAGTCTGTGTAGTGTGGTGCCTGTCTGTGTAGTGTGGTGTGCCTGTCTGAGTAGTGTGGTGTGCCTGTCTGTGTAGTGTGGTGTGCCTGTCTATGTAGTGTGGTGTGCCAGTATGTGTAGTGTGGCGTGCCTGTCTGTGTAGTGTGGTGTGCCTGTCTGTGTAGTGTGGTGTGCTTGTCTATGTAGTGTGGTGTGCCAGTCTGTGTAGTGTGGTGTGCCAGTCTGTGTAGTGTGGCATGCTTGTCTATGTAGTGTGGTGTGCCTGTCTGTGTAGTGTGGCGTGCCTGTCTATGTAGTGTGGTGTGTCTGTCTGTGTAATGTGGTGTGCCTGTCTGCGTAGTGTGGCGTGCCTGTCTGTGTAGTGTGGCGTGCCTGTCTATGTAGTGCAACGTGCCTGTCTGTTTGGTGTGGTTTGCCTATCTGTGTAGTGTGGTATGCCAGTCTGTGTAGTGTGGTGTGCCTGTCTATGTAGTGTGGTGTGCCAGTCTGTGTAGTGTGGTGCCAGTCTGTGTAGTGTGGTGTGCCCATCTGTTTAGTGTGGCATGCCTGTCTTTATAGTGTGGTGTGCCTGTCTGTGTAGTGTAGTGTGCCTGTCTTTATAGTGTGGTGTGCCTGTCTGTGTAGTGTGGTGTGCCTGTCTGTGTAGTGTGGTGTGCCAGTCTGTGTAGTGTGGCGTGCCTGTCTGTGTAGTGTAGTGTGCCCGTCTGTGTAGTGTGGCATGCCTGTCTTTGTAGTGTGGTGTGCCTGTCTGTGTAGTGTAGTGTGCCTGTCTGTGTAGTGTGGCGTGCCTGTCTGTGTAGTGTGGTGTGCCTGTCTATGTAGTGTGGTGTGCCAGTCTGTGTAGTGTAGCGTGACAGTCTGTGTAGTGTGGTGTGCCTGTCTGTGTAGTGTGGTGTGCCTGTCTATGTAGTGTGGTGTGCCTGTCTGTGTAGTGTGGTGTGCCAGTCTATGTAGTGTGGCGTGCTTGTCTATGTAGTGTGGTGTGCCAGTCTGTGTAGTGTGGTGTGCCAGTCTGTGTAGTGTGGCGTGCTTGTCTATGTAGTGTGGTGTGCCTGTCTGTGTAGTGTGGTGTGCCTGTCTATGTAGTGTGGTGTGCCAGTCTGTGTAGTGTGGTGTGCCAGTCTGTGTAGTGTGGCATGCCTGTCTATGTAGTGTGGTGTGCCTGTCTGTGTAGTGTGGTGTGCCTGTCTATGTAGTGTGGTGTGCCTGTCTGTGTAGTGTGGTGTGCCTGTCTGTGCTGGTTTTTCATCTTGGCGTTCCCCCACTGTCACTGGTTGCTGATGAAGTCAAGCAAGCATCTTGCCAGACACGGCCCTATTTTCTTGTCATTTTATCAATCTGGATTCAAAGATGAGGTCTGATGCCTGTGCATGTGTTATTGTCTCTTGCCTTAGTTGTTTTTGCTTGATCACAGCATCAGTGGGTTGACGTAGCAGGATGTTCCCTTGAGAACTTATTTCTATTTGGCTCTGGGTTTGTGGAGATGTGTGATATGAAACCTGTAACCCTGTGTTGTACAGCACACTGACTGTGTTCTGTCCCTGTGTGTGCAGATGAAGTGTGGAGCGTGTGGGCAGATTGGCCACATGCGCACCAACAAGGAGTGCCCCATGTACGCACAAGGCACCAAAGCACCCTCAGTGCAGGTGGCCATGACGGAAGAGCAGCAGGAAGAGGAGGAAGAAAAGCTGCTGCCCGAGGACCAGAACCTCATCAACGTCGACGGCACCAAGCTCATCGTTTCCAAGAACTTGGCAGTCCAGTGAGTGGAGACTTTTTCTGGAGTTGAAGTTTTCAAATTGCTTTATTTAGGGTGCACAGTTTAGTTACCCTGTGCAGTGCTGGTGTTCTAGATTCATGTGTTTCATGTAGTGAGATGAAGGTTACTGTTTTCTATAATGAAGATTGATGTGTCATGGAATTTAGATGCCTGTTTTCTGTGCACCAAATGTTGCGTGATGTATTGAACAGGGTTGCTTTTGTCATGCTGAATGCTTTAGAAAAAGTTATCTCTGTTCACATGCAAAATTTTGCATCAGTCCAAGAAGAATTGTGTCTTTTCACATGCTTTTTGACTCACATGCGAAGCAAAAGTGAGTCTATGTACTGAGCCGTGTCGTCCGTCCGTCCGTCCGGGCGTAAAAAACTTAAACGTTGGATTTTTCTCGGAGACTATTAAGTGTATCAACACCAAATGTGGCATGATGGTGTATGATGACAAGGCCTCAAAAAACATACATAGTGACTTGACCTTGCTTCAAGGTCAAGGTCACAGGAGCCATAAATGTGGTCTCAAAAACAGTCATTTTTCACATTTTCCCAATTTTCTCCCACGTTATTGAGAATGGTGACCTTAGCTGCAAGTGGTATATAGGTCAAAGCAAGCCCTATCTTTTGATACCAGTTTGGTTGACCTTGCTTCAAGGTCAAGGTCACAGGAGCTCTTCAAAGTTGGATTGTATACATATTTTGAAGTGACCTTGACCCTGAACTATGGAAGATAACTGTTTCAAACTTAATAATTATGTGGGGCACATGTTATACTTTCATCATGAGACACATTTGTTCACATATCATCAAGGTCAAGGTCACTTTGACCCTTATGAAATGTGACCAAAATGGGGTAGTGAACCACTAAAAGTGACTATATCTCATGGTAGAAAGTGCCAATAAGCACCATTGTGCTTCCTATGTCTTGAATTAACAGCTTTGTGTTGCATGACCATGGATGACCTTGACCTTGGGTCAAGGTCACATGTATTTTGGTAGGAAAAATGTGTAAAGCATTTCTTAGTGTATGATGTCATTGGTAGGTTTAGTTGTTTGACCTTGACCTTGAAGGTCACCTGAAGGTCAAGGTCATATAAAGGTCAAGGTCAAGCATGTGAGTCGTATGGGCTTTGCCCTTCTTGTTATGAAATAGAGCAGTATAGCTGCTGGACATCTCCATTTTAATGTATCATGTCTCACATCACCTTTCTCTGCCCCTAGCTGGCTTTCCCATACTGACCTTGCTGTCAGCTTCGCTCTAGCTGCTCCCCCTCCCTTGTACTACTTCTGACTCACTGTTCTAGGTTACCAGGTCAAACGATGACCTGGGGGAAGTAAGACCCCACATATCTCACATGGTCACTACTTATGAACGAGTTTGATTTGGAAAACTGGAGTGTTAATACACATCTTTTCTGGATGGCAAGGAATGGAATGGTAAAAACATCACAGGACTTTATGCAAAATGTATAAGTAGCACCGAGCCATGACACAGTAGTTGCAGTTGATGTCCCCAAGACGGTTGCTGCCTTCAGCTGCACAGCCTGTGGGTTCCCTGCATGCTTGCACGCCGCTACATTCAGTATGAAGTGGTAACACTGTAGGTTGTCTCTGTCCGCAGTGCGGCGACGCTGCTACATGCAGTATGAAGTGGTAACACTAGGCTGTCTCTGTCTGCAGTGCGGCGACAATGCTACATGCAGTATGAAGTGGTAACACTAGGCTGTCTCTGTCCGCAGTGCGGCGACGCTGCTACATGCAGTATGAAGTGGTAACACTAGGCTGTCTCTGTCCGCAGTGCGGCGACGCTGCTACATGAAGTGGTAACACTACGCTGTCTGTCTGCAGTGCGGCGAGGCTGCTACATGCAGCATGAAGTGGTAACACTACGCTGTCTCTGTCCGCAGTGCGGCGACGCTGCTACATGAAGTGGTAACACTAGGCTGTCTGTCTGCAGTGCGGCGAGGCTGCTACATGCAGCATGAAGTGGTAACACTAGGCTGTCTCTGTCCGCAGTGCGGCGACACTGCTACATGCAGCATGAAGTGGTAACACTAGGCTCTCTCTGTCCGCAGTGCAGCGACGCTGCTACATGCAGTATGAAGTGGTAACACTAGGTTGTCTCTGTCCGCAGTGCGGCGACGCTGCTACATGCAGTGGTAACACTAGGCTGTCTCTGTCCGCAGTGCGGCGACACTGCTACATGCAGCATGAAGTGGTAACACTAGGCTGTCTCTGTCCGCAGTGCGGCGACGCTGCTACATGCAGTGGTAACACTAGGCTGTCTCTGTCCGCAGTGCGGCGACACTGCTACATGCAGCATGAAGTGGTAACACTAGGCTGTCTCTGTCCGCAGTGCGGCGACGCTGCTACATGCAGTATGAAGTGGTAACACTAGGCTGTCTCTGTCTGCAGTGCGGCGACGCTGCTGCATGCAGTATGAAGTGGTAACACTAGGCTGTCTCTGTCCGCAGTGCGGCGACGCTGCTACATGCAGCATGAAGTGGTAACACTAGGCTGTCTCTGTCCGTCTGTCCGCAGTGCGGCGACGCTGCTACATGCAGTATGAAGTGGTAACACTAGGCTGTCTCTGTCTGCAGTGCGGCGACACTGCTACATGCAGTATGAAGTGGTAACACTAGGCTGTCTCTGTCTGCAGTGCGGCGACACTGCTACATGCAGTATGAAGTGGTAACACTAGGCTGTCTCTGCAGTGCGGCGAGGCTGCTACATGCAGTATGAAGTGGTAACACTAGGCTGTCTCTGTCCGCAGTGCGGCGACGCTGTTACATGCAGCATGAAGTGGTAACACTAGGCTGTCTCTGTCTGCAGTGCGGCGACACTGCTACATGCAGTATGAAGTGGTAACACTAGGCTGTCTCTGTCCGCAGTGCGGCGACGCTGCTACATTCAGCATGAAGTGGTAACACTAGGCTGTCTCTGTCCGCAGTGCGGCGACGCTGCTACATGCAGTATGAAGTGGTAACACTAGGCTGTCTCTGTCCGCAGTGCGGCGACACTGCTACATGCAGCATGAAGTGGTAACACTAGGCTGTCTCTGTCCGCAGTGCGGCGACGCTGCTACATGCAGTATGAAGTGGTAACACTAGGCTGTCTCTGTCTGCAGTGCGGCGACACTGCTACATGCAGTATGAAGTGGTAACACTAGGCTGTCTCTGTCTGCAGTGCGGCGACACTGCTACATGCAGTATGAAGTGGTAACACTAGGCTGTCTCTGCAGTGCGGCGAGGCTGCTACATGCAGTATGAAGTGGTAACACTAGGCTGTCTCTGTCCGCAGTGCGGCGACGCTGTTACATGCAGCATGAAGTGGTAACACTAGGCTGTCTCTGTCCGCAGTGCGGCGACGCTGCTACATGCAGTATGAAGTGGTAACACTAGGCTGTCTCTGCAGTGCAGCGACACTGCTACATGCAGCATGAAGTGGTAACACTAGGCTGTCTCTGTCCGCAGTGCGGCGACGCTGCGCCGCAAGTCCCTGGTGCTGAAGGTGCCCAAGCAGGCGGTGGAGTCCAAGAAGAAGCGACGCCTGGGCAGCGCCTACCACTGTGACTACCTCAAGGTGGACCCCAAACTTTGCACTCCAGTTGGCTGCTTTTTTCCTGAAGGGATTTTTTTCTTCTTTTTTTCTTTTTTTTTTCGATTCTTTTTCTTCTTTTTTTAGATTTTTTTTTCAAGCTCTTTTTATTGTGTGATTAATTTTTAGTTGTGAACAAAATGATGTCACGGTGTAGCTCAAGGTATTCATCTGATAAAAAACTTTTTTTTTCTTTGTTATTTTAATGTTAGGTTTTGATATTAAAAAACCCAACTTATATCTTAAATGCTTATTTACTATTTTTTAAAACCAAGACTACAAGAATCTCTTGGATTTAGATGATTCTTTGAAAGCATTTGGATTTTAAAGCAAGAGTACACTTGCTTTGAGACGTGAAAGAGTTAAAGAGTGAATAGAAGTATATGTGTTCATCCATAATGATTGTCTTGACAGAAACCCAGGCAGTCCTCCAATAGGAGGAGGACGGATCCCCTGGTGTCGCTGTCCACCATCTTTGACAACATTCTCAAGGAAGTGCGCACTCTGCCTGCAGTGAGTTCCACTTCCTTCGTCTCACTCCACAGCTGCCTGAAACATTCATGTGAAATGCTTGAAGAAAGTCATAACATGGTCATTTCCATGTGATATGATCCACATCCATCTTATGTCTCCAGAATGCTGTGTAATTTGAAGAAAAAGGTTTTCTGTATCAAGTGTCCAAGGGCAAGACATTAGGGCTTTGAGTTCCAGAAATGTGTGTAAAGTATTGAGTAATACTTATACCATTATCAAAACTTTACTGTGGACTAAGTACATCAGCACTGGGATGAACAGAGATCCCTCTGCTTCAGAGATGTTGTTCTTGAAAACTTTACTGTGGACTAAGTACATCAGCACTGGGATGAACAGAGATCCCTCTGCTTCAGAGATGTTGTTCTTGGAATCTGGATTGTAGCCTCTCTTCTTGCTTTGCTTGGACCTCTGAGGCTCACTTCAACATAGGTAGGTGTGCTATGCTTCTAAGAAAGTGTGTCATGGTTATGTGCGTGTTTCCCCACAGAGCGGGCCTTTCCTGAAGCCTGTGAACACCAAAGATGTGCCAGACTACTACAAGGTGGTCAAGGAACCCATGGACTTGCAGACCATCAGAGAGGTGAGCAAAACAGGATGGATGGACGGACGGACGGACAGACGAACGGACGAACGGATGGAAGGACGAATGGATGGATGGATGGATTGAGTATTATGAACTATCAGCCTTTGTCGGCTATTTAAGGCCATTGATCATGATAAATCATCAGAGCTGGTTAGAATAAGAGCAAGTCATGTCATGATTTCCCTGGATATTTGCCTCTCCCATAAGAGGACGCAAAGGGTCAATTATTATCCTCGCCCTATAGGTGGGGAGAGCAAAATACCACCATTGCCAGCATTGAAGTGAATGAGAAATAGTAGTAGCAATACTGCCATCTCAAAGACTCTCACTAGGCAGTATGTCCCCCCTTGCAAACATTTTTTGCATCTCTTGCCTTTGCTTGGATGACATTTCAGGAGTGGAGTGGGGCACAGCTGTGATTAAACATGAAGGTGCACTAGGCAGGGTTCTTTTTTCAAGCTTGGCCAGAGTCTCATTTTTGAAGCAACATGCAATGAGAACACTTGCGTAGGGAGAAGAAATGTAGATGTTGCAGCAGTGATGAGTCCAACATGTGCTTTGAGCTAATAAGTCTCTGTCGGACAGGATGCTTATTTCACCTGTATTGGGGATTTTCCTCCGTAGCTTTTGCATTGCTAGCTTCAGAGGTTATTTAATGCCGATTGGAAGTTTCTAGTAGTTTGGTGGGATTCCTTTTTTGGGGGAGAGTATCCTGGCCCATCAAAATGTTGGTGATCATGTTGATTTGATGTCCAGTCAGCTTACTTTAAAAATGTTTTGCATTTCTCTCCAGAAAAACCGGGCCAAGAAGTATGAGTCGAGAGAGCAGTTCCTGAATGACATCAACCAGATTCATGAAAACAGCCTGGTGTACAATGGTGAGTGGTCACTTTTTGCATGGCCTCATCTTGTCTTTCCTTACAGGCAAAGGATGTTTGCACATAGCTACATCATCAATCAGCAAGCTGTGTGTCATTGACAAATGAATGTAGTTTCATCATAGGGGTTTTTCCTGGCAAGCAATTTGAATATGGACACCAGGGTTTTGAGACTTGCAAGATCATGTGGAAGTAGCAAAAAGGTAGGGATATGAATGTTGGTCTGACATTATGTAACTAAAGTAAGAATTATTTATTTTTGTTATTTTGATCATATACTTGGTGGGCTGAAAGGGGTTTTGTGTGTGTGTGTGTGTGTGCTTGTGTATGTGTGTGTGTGTGTGTGTACATGTGTGTGTGTGTGTGTGTGTGTGTGTGTTGTTGTTGTCTTCAGGCCTACTGAAGGCTAGAAATGCCAGTCAGTGTTCGCAGAGAAACTGTGTCATGGTTTCTGCCGAAGAGATGCTTGCACTGGCTCCTTGTGTTCAGCATCCTTCAAGTTTGGCCTCAGTTACTTGCAAAAGTGCAAAGTGGTCTGTGCCCCCGAAATGAGTGATAACCTATGTGGAACCAATATCTCATCTTTGCTGTGGCTTGGATGCAGTCGATTTGTGTGCAGCAGTCTGAACCAAGGCATTGCAGTTGTAGAGATGGATAGAATTTTGTTTGAAAGACAGACTTCTAGGGAGTTCTTGGACATACCTCTCTCCCTTCATGAACGCATGAGCTGAAGTGATAGTTCAACACATCAGCAGAGCTACTTGATGCATCCCTCATCAGCTTCAAGCACAGGCTGCCTGGCATGTAGGGACCCCCTCCAGTAGCTCAGCCAGGGGTGCCCAAGTAGTAGCAATAACTCTGATGATGCAATACAGTTCTATACAATGTAGCTTTATTGCTGCTATGACAGACTTTGGTTTGTTACATGCACACACACCTGCCCACATGCATGGATAAATACACACATGCATGCACACACTTGCACCACACTCGCACTCTCACACACTCACATGCACGCACGCACGCGAACAAACACACACACACACACACACACACTCACTCCATTCACATGAGTATCAGATAAGTAAAATGTGAATTATGAATGGATGGTAAAGTATGTGCATGTGTAAAAGATGAGAGGTATATAAGTGTTTTTAATCAAAGGTGACTGATAGAAGGATTACCAATCAATTCCATATTGTATGATGATGATGTTATGATGCTACCACTACTACCACTGCCACAACTGTTGTTACAAGTTGCACTACTACTACTACTACTACTACTACTACTGCTACTGCTACTGCTACTGCCATTACTACCATTACTACCACTACTACCACTACTACCACTACTGCCACTACTACTGCTATTGCTGCTACTGCTGCTACTACTACTACTACTACTACTACTACTACTACTACTACTACTACTACTACTACAGCTATCACTGAATATCCCTCCATTATTGTGCTTTGCTTTGCAGGAGAGAGACACACGGTGACAGCCATGGGCAGACAGATTCTAGACTTTTGCCTGGGCAAGGTGGCTCAGGTAGGTCTCTCCATGTTGGCCTTTGCCCCTTTCCACCCACAGTTCAGGCACAATTGGAGATGGGCTTTAGCTCTCTCTACCTGTGCTTGTTATCATTTTATTGCTATTTTCTTCGTTGATTTTCTCGGAACTAATGCTTGTGCATTTGTGTACAGGTTTGATGTTGGTCACGGTTTGTGTTATAATCGTAAAATGGGACTGCAAAGGAGGAGATGGGGGGAAAGGTTGGATTGGTCTGTAATTGAGCTCCAACAGGAGTGGATTCAGTGTGTGTCAAGTGGGTCTCTTGAAAATGTGAACAGCCGTTTGAGACACAGCCAAGGGTGATAAGTGGCTATTTAAAACCACACCCATTCCTTGACATTTTACCTTTGAAAACCTCAAAAGAAACTATACGAATAACTCAATGCTCTAATGTATGATGCAAATGAAAATTACTCTCATTAGTGCACACGTGTGCATGCACACACACACACATGCATGCATGCATGCACACGCACGCACACACACACACACACACACACACACACACACACATGCACGCATGGGTAGAGCAATATACGTACTTGTATTGCTTCATACAGATGTGTACTCATGCACATATATATGCACAAACACAGACAAATGGGAGGAAAGGGGAGGTTGTTCATGCAAATGCACCATCACTGTCATTCACGAAACCATGCATGTCACTTTGCAGAAAGAGGCCAAGCTCATGAGACTGGAGAAAGCCATCAACCCACTGCTGGATGATGATGACCAAGTGGCCTTCTCTTACATCATGGGCGACATCGTCAACAAGATGAAAGCTGTAGAGGGGGTGAGTGGGCCTGCACACACATTTCCTGGTAGATGCATGGGGTTGGATGAACAGTTTGGTGACCAGTTTATTGTTGCACACGGATTTGACTCTTTATCTTCCAGGGTGGTTTGAAACCTTGGTTGCATCTAGATAAATTGACTCTCTCCTGCTGCCTCCTCATAGCCTCCTTGGCTGCTTGCGGCTGTCCCTGGCTGAGCTGCTGGAGCAGGGCCTAAAAGCCCAGCTGCCAGAGGTACCAGCTAATGAGGGGGCATTGAGTGGCTGTGGCTACTTGTTATACCTGTCCGTCACTGTCAGGATTGCTGTGCTCCCTGGCTGACAATGACCTCAGCATTACTTCTGCTAGGAGTTGATAAAGTAGATTGCCTTTTACCAAAAAGATTCATCTGAAAAAAAAAGAAGAGAAAAAAAAACCTGCAGTCTTTCTGATGAGCATGGACATTTTTGTCTTTCCCTGTTGCAGTCGTGGCCCTTCCAGCTGCCTGTCAACAGCATGGACATTTTTGTCTTTCCCTGTTGCAGTCGTGGCCCTTCCAGCTGCCTGTCAACAGCATGGAGATTTTTGTCTTTCCCTGTTGCAGTCGTGGCCCTTCCAGCTGCCTGTCAACAGCATGGAGATTTTTGTCTTTCCCTGTTGCAGTCGTGGCCCTTCCAGCTGCCTGTCAACAGCATGGACATTTTTGTCTTTCCCTGTTGCAGTCGTGGCCCTTCCAGCTGCCTGTCAACAGCATGGAGATTTTTGTCTTTCCCTGTTGCAGTCGTGGCCCTTCCAGCTGCCTGTCAACAGCATGGAGATTTTTGTCTTTCCCTGTTGCAGTCGTGGCCCTTCCAGCTGCCTGTCAACAGCATGGAGATTTTTGTCTTTCCCTGTTGCAGTCGTGGCCCTTCCAGCTGCCTGTCAACAGCATGGACATTTTTGTCTTTCCCTGTTGCAGTCGTGGCCCTTCCAGCTGCCTGTCAACAGCATGGAGATTTTTGTCTTTCCCTGTTGCAGTCGTGGCCCTTCCAGCTGCCTGTCAACAGCATGGAGATTTTTGTCTTTCCCTGTTGCAGTCGTGGCCCTTCCAGCTGCCTGTCAACAGCATGGAGATTTTTGTCTTTCCCTGTTGCAGTCGTGGCCCTTCCAGCTGCCTGTCAACAGCATGGACATTTTTGTCTTTCCCTGTTGCAGTCGTGGCCCTTCCAGCTGCCTGTCAACAAGAAGAATGTGAAAGACTACTATGAAGTCATCAAAAACCCCATGGACCTCTCCACTCTCAATAAGGTAGGAACAAGGTTGACAGTAATGCAGTGTTGCTAGACTTTTGACTGTATGGAGAGTGTGTGCACATTGATGCAGTGTTGCTAGACTACTGACTGTATGGAGAGTATGTGTGCACATTGATGCAGTGTTGCTAGACTACTGACTGTATGGAGAGTCTGAGTGCACATTGATGCAGTGTTGTTAGACTACTGACTGTATGGAGAGTCTGTGTGCACATTGATGCAGTGTTGTTAGACTACTGACTGTATGGAGAGTCTGTGTGCACATTGATGCAGTGTTGTTAGACTACTGACTGTATGGAGAGTGTGTGCACATTGATGCAGTGTTGCTAGACTACTGACTGTATGGAGAGTCTGTGTGCACATTGATGCAGTGTTGTTAGACTACTGACTGTATGGAGAGTGTGTGTGCACATTGATGCAGTGTTGTTAGACTACTGACTGTATGGAGAGTCTGTGTGCACATTGATGCAGTGTTGCTAGACTACTGACTGTATGGAGAGTCTGTGTGCACATTGATGCAGTGTTGTTAGACTACTGACTGTATGGAGAGTGTGTGCACATTGATGCAGTGTTGTTAGACTACTGACTGTATGGAGAGTCTGTGTGCACATTGATGCAGTGTTGTTAGACTACTGACTGTATGGAGAGTCTGTGTGCACATTGATGCAGTGTTGCTAGACTACTGACTGTATGGAGAGTCTGTGTGCACATTGATGCAGTGTTGTTAGACTACTGACTGTATGGAGAGTCTGTGTGCACATTGATGCAGTGTTGCTAGACTACTGACTGTATGGAGAGTGTGTGCACATTGATGCAGTGTTGCTAGACTACTGACTGTATGGAGAGTGTGTGTGCACATTGATGCAGTGTTGTTAGACTACTGACTGTATGGAGAGTGTGTGTGCACATTGATGCAGTGTTGTTAGACTACTGACTGTATGGAGAGTGTGTGCACATTGATGCAGTGTTGCTAGACTACTGACTGTATGGAGAGTCTGAGTGCACATTGATGCAGTGTTGCTAGACTACTGACTGTATGGAGAGTCTGAGTGCACATTGATGCAGTGTTGTTAGACTACTGACTGTATGGAGAGTGTGTGCACATTGATGCAGTGTTGCTAGACTACTGACTGTATGGAGAGTGTGTGTGCACATTGATGCAGTGTTGTTAGACTACTGACTGTATGGAGAGTGTGTGCACATTGATGCAGTGTTGTTAGACTACTGACTGTATGGAGAGTGTGTGCACATTGATGCAGTGTTGTTAGACTACTGACTGTATGGAGAGTGTGTGTGCACATTGATGCAGTGTTGTTAGACTACTGACTGTATGGAGAGTGTGTGCACATTGATGCAGTGTTGCTAGACTACTGACTGTATGGAGAGTGTGTGTGCACATTGATGCAGTGTTGTTAGACTACTGACTGTATGGAGAGTCTGAGTGCACATTGATGCAGTGTTGCTAGACTACTGACTGTATGGAGAGTCTGAGTGCACATTGATGCAGTGTTGTTAGACTACTGACTGTATGGAGAGTCTGAGTGCACATTGATGCAGTGTTGCTAGACTACTGACTGTATGGAGAGTGTGTGTGCACATTGATGCAGTGTTGTTAGACTACTGACTGTATGGAGAGTGTGTGTGCACATTGATGCAGTGTTGTTAGACTTTTGACTGTATGGAGAGTGTGTGCACATTGATGCAGTGTTGTTAGACTACTGACTGTATGGAGAGTCTGAGTGCACATTGATGCAGTGTTGCTAGACTACTGACTATGGAGAATCTGTGTGCACATTGATGCAGTGTTGCTAGACTACTGACTGTATGGAGAGTCTGTGTGCACATTGATGCAGTGTTGTTAGACTACTGACTGTATGGAGAGTCTGTGTGCACATTGATGCAGTGTTGCTAGACTACTGACTGTATGGAGAGTGTGTGCACATTGATGCAGTGTTGCTAGACTACTGACTGTATGGAGAGTGTGTGCACATTGATGCAGTGTTGTTAGACTACTGACTGACTGGAGAGTCTGTGTGCACATTGATGCAGTGTTGTTAGACTACTGACTGACTGGAGAGTCTGTGTGCACATTGATGCAGTGTTGTTAGACTACTGACTGTATGGAGAGTCTGTGTGCACATTGATGCAGTGTTGTTAGACTACTGACTGTATGGAGAGTCTGTGTGCACATTGATGCAGTGTTGTTAGACTACTGACTGTATGGAGAGTCTGTGTGCACATTGATGCAGTGTTGTTAGACTACTGACTGTATGGAGAGTCTGAGTGCACATTGATGCAGTGTTGCTAGACTACTGACTATGGAGAATCTGTGTGCACATTGATGCAGTGTTGCTAGACTACTGACTGTATGGAGAGTGTGTGTGCACATTGATGCAGTGTTGTTAGACTACTGACTGTATGGAGAGTCTGTGTGCACATTGATGCAGTGTTGCTAGACTACTGACTGTATGGAGAGTCTGTGTGCACATTGAGGCAGTGTTGTTAGACTACTGACTGTATGGAGAGTGTGTGCACATTGATGCAGTGTTGTTAGACTACTGACTGTATGGAGAGTCTGTGTGCACATTGATGCAGTGTTGTTAGACTACTGACTGTATGGAGAGTGTGTGCACATTGATGCAGTGTTGTTAGACTACTGACTGTATGGAGAGTCTGAGTGCACATTGATGCAGTGTTGCTAGACTACTGACTGTATGGAGAGTCTGTGTGCACATTGATGCAGTGTTGTTAGACTACTGACTGTATGGAGAGTGTGTGCACATTGATGCAGTGTTGCTAGACTACTGACTGTATGGAGAGTGTGTGCACATTGATGCAGTGTTGTTAGACTACTGACTGTATGGAGAGTCTGTGTGCACATTGATGCAGTGTTGCTAGACTACTGACTGTATGGAGAGTGTGTGCACATTGATGCAGTGTTGTTAGACTACTGACTGTATGGAGAGTGTGTGCACATTGATGCAGTGTTGTTAGACTACTGACTGTATGGAGAGTCTGAGTGCACATTGATGCAGTGTTGCTAGACTACTGACTGTATGGAGAGTCTGTGTGCACATTGATGCAGTGTTGTTAGACTACTGACTGTATGGAGAGTGTGTGCACATTGATGCAGTGTTGTTAGACTACTGACTGTATGGAGAGTCTGAGTGCACATTGATGCAGTGTTGCTAGACTACTGACTGTATGGAGAGTCTGTGTGCACATTGATGCAGTGTTGTTAGACTACTGACTGTATGGAGAGTGTGTGCACATTGATGCAGTGTTGCTAGACTACTGACTGTATGGAGAGTGTGTGCACATTGATGCAGTGTTGTTAGACTACTGACTGTATGGAGAGTCTGTGTGCACATTGATGCAGTGTTGCTAGACTACTGACTGTATGGAGAGTCTGTGTGCACATTGATGCAGTGTTGCTAGACTACTGACTGTATGGAGAGTGTGTGCACATTGATGCAGTGTTGTTAGACTACTGACTGTATGGAGAGTCTGTGTGCACATTGATGCAGTGTTGCTAGACTACTGACTGTATGGAGAGTGTGTGCACATTGATGCAGTGTTGCTAGACTACTGACTGTATGGAGAGTCTGTGTGCACATTGATGCAGTGTTGCTAGACTACTGACTGTATGGAGAGTGTGTGTGCACATTGATGCAGTGTTGCTAGACTACTGACTGTATGGAGAGTGTGTGTGCACATTGATGCAGTGTTGTTAGACTACTGACTGTATGGAGAGTCTGTGTGCACATTGATGCAGTGTTGTTAGACTACTGACTGTATGGAGAGTGTGTGTGCACATTGATGCAGTGTTGTTAGACTACTGACTGTATGGAGAGTCTGTGTGCACATTGATGCAGTGTTGTTAGACTACTGACTGTATGGAGAGTCTGTGTGCACATTGATGCAGTGTTGCTAGACTACTGACTGTATGGAGAGTGTGTGTGCACATTGATGCAGTGTTGTTAGACTACTGACTGTATGGAGAGTCTGAGTGCACATTGATGCAGTGTTGCTAGACTACTGACTGTATGGAGAGTCTGAGTGCACATTGATGCAGTGTTGTTAGACTACTGACTGTATGGAGAGTCTGAGTGCACATTGATGCAGTGTTGCTAGACTACTGACTGTATGGAGAGTGTGTGTGCACATTGAGGCAGTGTTGTTAGACTACTGACTGTATGGAGAGTGTGTGCACATTGATGCAGTGTTGTTAGACTACTGACTGTATGGAGAGTCTGTGTGCACATTGATGCAGTGTTGCTAGACTACTGACTGTATGGAGAGTCTGTGTGCACATTGATGCAGTGTTGTTAGACTACTGACTGTATGGAGAGTATGTGTGCACATTGATGCAGTGTTGCTAGACTACTGACTATGGAGAATCTGTGCACACAAGGTAGGCAGAGATACAGCATTGCTAGACTACTGACTCATATGAGGAGTGTATGTAACATGTGCATATTTAGTTTGATGGGTTATTCTTCCTAAACTAAGTGCCTAACAAATGTGCAAGTATGCATTGAGTGCACTGTAGCAAGGAATGAAGTGCAAGCACAATGCCTATGAGGGAAATAAGAAGTCCACATAGGTGAGGTTTACACATGGTAATAGTCATGAATGAAATGTTCACCATGGCAAAGTTGGTAAGGGCAGGTTGTTGAAAGTAGGAGCTGATGAGAGAGGCAGGCATCAGACAGTTTTGCCACATGACGCACTTGGTATCTCCATGGATGAACGGGCAAATCTGTATCAGTGCATATGCATGCTTGTGCTCATAACATGATACAGAACTTTTACACAACAAGAATTATCCATAAGACAACTTACTTGAGGATACAGATTATGTCACATGTGATGTGGAGCACTGTCACCATGTTTACTTGTGTAGGTATATGCATAAAGTGTTTTCCAAAATATAGCAGTCCTAGTACTGCTTGTGAGACTCCATTGCTTTAGTATGAGTATTGTGACAATTCATGTCATTCAGTGTGTGTGAAGTTTGTGTTCAGAATCAGAAGCAGCACAAGCATTCTAGTATTCTACACTAAATCAGTTCCTGGGAGACTTGGATTACTGTATGACCTGTGTCTCTGTCCGTCTGCACTGTGTGTGTTTGTGTGTGTGCACGCGTGTGTATGTGTGTGTGTGCGCGCGTGTGTGTGTGTGTGTGTGTTGGAGTTAGCTCACAGTTCATAATGTGTATGTGCATATGGTGTGTGTTGTAGAATGTGAAGCAGTTCAAGTACTACACGAGAGACCAGTTCCTGGAAGATGTAGAGCTGATCTACACCAACAGCATGGCCTACAATGGTGTGGACAGCACCTACACCGCCACCGCCCGCACCATCATGCAGGTCTGCAAGGATGCACTCCAAGAGGTAAGACCTGTTGGACCCTGGCTGCCTTACGATGGCGGTGGTGGTGGTGGTGGTGGTGAATGTGATGTATCGACACCAGTGATTGATAATGATAGTGTGTGTAATGGTGATGATGATGTATCAACATTTATGATTGATGATGGTGGTATTTGTAATGGTGGTGGTGGTGATGATGATGATGTATCAACATAAATGGTCAACTTTGGTGGAGTTTGTAGTGGTGATAAGATGGTGATGATGTATCAACATAAATGATTTACAGTGGTAGTGATTGTAATGGTGGTAATGAAGATAATGATATATCAACATAAATGATTGACAGTGGTGGTGATTGTAATGGTGGTAATGATGATGATGATGATGTATCAACAGATATGATTATCAAAGGTGGTGTTGTGGTAATAATGAGGATAATGTATCAACATGAATGATTGACACATGAGTGATTGTAATGGTGTTAGTGATGTTGTATCTACATAAATGATTGACAATGGTAGTGATAGTAAGGATGATACGGATGATGATGACGATGATGCATCAACATGAATGATTGACTGTGGTGGTGATAGTATTGGTGATGATGATGTATCAACATAAATGATTGGCAAAGGTGGTGATAGTGATGGTGGTGATAGTGATGGTGGTGATAGTGATGGTGGTGATAGTGATGGTGATGATAGTGATGGTGGTGATAGTGATGGTGGTGATAGTGATGGTGGTGATAGTGATGGTGATGATAGTGATGGTGGTGATAGTGATGGTGGTGATAGTGATGGTGGTGATAGTGATGGTGGTGATAGTGATGGTGGTGATATTGATGGTGGTGATAGTGATGGTGGTAAGGATGATGATGATTCATCATGGGTATGAAGAATGATTGATGAAGGTGGTGATTTAAATGACAGTGATAATGATTAATGTGATTGTAATGCTGGTGCTGTTGATAGTGATGATAATGGCTGTGATGGGGACCATTGCAATGGATAAGAAGGAGAAGAAGATCATGAGTATTTATCCTATGTGTGTGTGTGTGTGTGCACCACAGAGGGAGGAGCAGCTGGTGGTACTGGAGACAGAGCTAGTGGCAGCTCATGAGGCGGCCCTCGATGGCATGGAGTCTGAGAGCATCATGACTGGCACCTCCCTCAACCAGGACAGCATCACAGGTGAGTCCCTGATCAGTATTGGGTTTCCTGCTCTTCACTGTTCTCCCCCTTGGTACAGAGTCTGAAAACTTGTTTGCCAGTTTGAATCTCTGTGCTGCATGTGCTTGGCACTGTCACCATCAGACATTCTGCTAGTCTCCTGGAGAAAGAGGCTGACTGTAACTGTATGTTCAGTTTCACAAAGAACAAGGCTGACTGTAATTGTATTGAAGATGATACCATGTTCAGTTTCACAAAGAAGAAGGCAGACTGTAATTGTATTGAAGACGATACCATGTTCAGTTTCACAGACAAAGGCTGACTGTAATTGTATTGAAGATGATACCATGTTCAGTTTCACAGACAAAGAGGCTGACTGTAATTGTATTGAAGATGATACCATGTTCAGTTTCACAGAGGAAGAGGCAGACTGTAATTGTATTGAAGATGATACCATGTTCAGTTTCACAGAGACAGAGGCTGACTGTAATTGTATTGAAGATGATATCATGTTCAGTTTCACAGATATATTGAAGATGATGCCATGTTCAGTTTCACAGACAAAGAGGCTGACTATAATTGTATTGAAGATGATATCATGATCAGTTTCACAGAGAACAAGGCAAACTGCAGTTGTACTGAAGACAGGGGTTTTGTCATTGTCACTGGCTGTTGTAAAAATTCTGACATTTTGCTGAGTGTTTTTTGAAAGTAGTTTGTTGGTTACTGTCACTGCTGTAGTATTAGCTTCAATCGTAGACATGGCAGTTTTGACATATTGCTCATCTTTAACATATATATCTGCATGTTATTTTACATTTGCCTTTGCATCCTTTGCTCTTGGAATTGCTTGGCAGTGTAACCTTCTGCCATAAGTTTTTTTACAGTCATGGATCATAGCATGATTTGTGTGCTTTTCAGGTGGAGACGAGAGTTACCTGGAAGGTGACACTAATGGTTATCAGGAAGATGAGACAATGGATGATCAGGTGTGTACCTCTTCTGTTTTCTGCCTAGTCCAAGTTTGCACTGAGGGTCTGAAACTGTCTTCGGCTTTTTTTTCCCTTCTGAAAAATCAAGAATTTTTCCATATAAGTAATTTTCATTTTGAAGTCGTATATATTAGAAACGTTAATTCAGTATGCACATTTGTTGAAGCAACCAAATTTTTCCTTTATGCCTGCTCATTTCTATTTAGGGGGAGTGGGGAGACATGAGAAGAGTTGCAATTGTGTGTGTAATGACTTATGTGAATCACAGTATAGAATCATTGCCACTTACAGAGAGTGCTGTTGTTTGTCTACAGGCGAGAGGTCCAGGGGAATCGGACAACGAGTTTGTGGACATTGAGGGCTACGATGACAATGCCATGGACATGAACTATGGACAACACAGTCAGGATCAGGTAGGGAATTCAGCCTGACTGATGCTTTGAGGTGTTGGTGGTTATAAAGTGTCCGACATGAAAGGAAGGGTTTGTCAATTTAGATATTGGCTTTCCTAGATAGAGGGAATTCTTGCATAATGGCTTCAGTAGTAGAACCCTGTTCTTGGTGTGATTACAAGGTGATGTGGGGCACTCCTTGGGAGAAGAACATGCCGTTTTTTTAAGGATTACTTGAAAGGCTTACCAGGGGTTGAGTGGGCTATGACTACAAACTTTACAGACTTCAAAACTCACTCACTGCAAAAGGGGGACTCCAGACACATGTGTTTAATACTTCAACTGTTAAAAGAACACAACCCATCCATCCATCCAAACTAGGATAAAGCAAGAGTGCGACATGTCATTATGATGTTTTCCTTCCAAGAATCTGCTGAACAGATTCACCAGAAGTCCTCTACATCCAAACTGGAGTGGAGTGATGCTCTGTGCATCCAATCTTGTCTGCATCACTGGCTGTTCGCTGCCTAATTTTACATTTATTAACATCTACCTGTGTCTGTGAAAGCAGTCTTAACCGTGCATTCTGTCACTCACTGCCCCCTTGGTTTGTGCCACAGGAGCAACAGGAGGAGGCCATGCAGGCGGACGATGAGGACGAGCTGGCCAAGGACCTGCAGGTGACGGATGAGGAGGACGGGGGTGAGGACCTGCAGGCTGAAGAAATGCTGGGTGAGTTGGACTGTCCTGTCTTTGGGATCTTCGGTCCTAGCCCCAATGTTGCTCTGTGCTCTTTCGGGTCATCTTCAGGTGGCTTTATTTACTTACCTATGGTATGCCTGTTGCCTTTTTTGGAGTTATAAAAATTTCCATTTTAATTTAGAAGGATTACTTTTAAGTATCATCCAAGCAATGCTCTCTTGACACATGTTCTGTGATGTTTTGAGGTGATTGTAGTCATCCGTTCAATGGCCCATGAGAGCAGAGATAGTGCTGGCTCTGACTGTGAGCATCCTGTCTCTGTGTTTGTTGTCAGGAGCCCGTGAAGGATTACTCAAGTGGCCCAATGATTGGGGGTAAAGTGTAAAGGGGTTTGAGACCCAGATGTGAATGATTAGTCACTATTTGAAACCAGTTGTTTATCTTTTACTACACACACCCCCACTCCCCCCAGAAAGGTGCTGTTTCTCCTCCATGGAGGAAAGGATGATTTAATTGCTTAACTACAAATGACTTTTTAACAAGTTAATTTATGGACGAAGATGAAGAGTTTATCTGTTTGTCATTGCATTTGCCTGCCTGTATGAATTTGCAGTTAAGCACTGTATTTTTGCATTTGCTCTTGCATCTCCTCACCCACATGTCTTGATGTAACTCAACGTTATATTCTGTGCTTGTAGAGAGACAGCAGATGGAGGAGGGAGAGCTCCAGCAGTACGACTACCAGTATGCCGAGGGGGAGGGTGGAGAGCTGATGGAGGGAGAGGGGGACTACTACATGCAGGAGGAGGCAGGGCCAAGTGTCGTGCAGGATGAAGATGAGAACAGCTTTGACCCAACACAGTTCTTCCTGAGCAGCACCTTGGCCCAGGCCACAGAGGAGGCACAGGCAGAGGCTGCTCAACACGTGGACATCAATTCGGACCTCCAGGTGTCCGAGTCGGAGGATGAGGGCGAGGATCAGGACCAGCAGCAGTATTCAGACCAGGGCTTTGATTTGGACCAGTACCTCCAGTAGGAAGGGCCCGGTACCTCTAGCAGGAATGGACCACTACCTCCAGCAATTCTGAACCGGTGCCTCAAGTGGCTTTAGACAGTGCCTCCAGAATCATTGTCAGCTTTGTTTTGGACCAGTATCTGCCAAAATGTTCCCTGCCTTGAAAATGTTCCTTCACACTTGAGCCAGTATTTTAAATGGAGTGGACAACTTTGATTTCGACCAGTATGTCTGCGATGGAGTCTTCATCCTCCGTCATGCCTATGCTTCAACTGTGTCCCTGTCTTTCACTTGGACTGGAATCTTCAGCAGTGATTTCAGCTTGAAGCTGACAATGTAAGGACTGGTACTCTAGGAGTGTCTTCAGCTTGCTCCAAGTCCTGCGGCAACGGTTCTGTTGTGAGCCCCTAGTCTATGTTGACAAACAGCTGCAGTATTCTCGACTTTCACCTGGTGAAATATCCCCAGTGCATGCTCAAGAGTCCTTGGAATGAATGATGTGAGAGGAGAGTGAATGAAAGTGAGCACTGTTCAGTGCTAAAGCATTGTCCCTAGTGGGGCTGGAAGCTGGCAACTGCTTCAGACAATCGCCTGCTCCCAATGTGAGGCAAAGCCTATCATGAACCTGCCTGTTGTGTGACTGGCTCAAATAGTTTGCATGAGTGAGTGGTTGTGATGGACTAGGAGGAGGTGCAAAGAGGAATTTGCCAGGTATGGTGCTTTGGCTTTGAACAAGACATATTTGGTTGTGTATCCCTCCTGCAAGCAGCAGCCATCAGACTCCCAGACAAGTGCCATCCTTCATTTCATACTTCATTCCATTCCAATTCTGCTATCAGGGATGCCCACCCCAGCTGAAACCTCTGATGCAGTCTGAATGAGACCTCCACTAGCATCATCAGCTTTGACAAGAACAAGCAGAATCTCCCCAATATCATCCCCCATTTGTCCTTATGCAAGACACATGAATGTTTTGTCCACAAGAAGTAGCTTCATCTGCATGAAACGGTATCTTCAATGCTGCTAACACAACCAGCGCCTCTGATGATTAGCAACTGTCCTCATACTGCAGGCCAAGAGACTTCTCTTGGATTCTCCATCAACTTATGACAGTACAAGAAAAAGGAACTGAAGATGCCGTTTATTGAGAAAGACAAGCAGCATCAACTTACCCATACAGAGAATGACATCATTTGTGCCCCTGTCATGAACATGCCTGTGAGATGGACCAGAATGTGCTTGAAATAGACTTCTTTCATCATGGATTCTTCTGTTGACAACCCATTGTGGTCAAGTCTTTATCAGCCTTTGTGCCGAGTGTGAAGAACTGCTTGAAATGTTCGTCATCTTGATCTGGTCCTCCTGGGAGTGTTGGCTGCCTCATGTTTCGTTGTCATGTAGTCATAAGTCTGCATTTCACACAGACTTATATCAGAGTGAGTCTCTGTGGAACATAGACCTAAGTGTGAGTCCATGTCAAATGTAGACCACCCAGCAACCCAAGGCCATCCTGACCAAAACCATCGAGAGATCTTCCATTTTGATCCGCACCCATACTCAACATTACCTGCCTCTTGCAGTCTGCACCTTAGGGCACACACGTGCACTCTAAAGGTGCGCTGTAATCCTCATGTTTTCCGCTGCTGAAAGTGGAATTCCATTCTGACAGCCGACTAAAAGTGTCCCATCCATGTTGACCATTAGTCATACTTGTGAGAGCCCAGAAACCAGTGACACTTACCTCATCTTGAACTTGTCTCAGGCAGCCCTGTTCTATGGTACTGTGGTTGTAGGTATACCAGTTATCAAATTCTGTGATGTAGGGAAGAATGAGTGCAAAATAAGAGACGGAGAAAGGTGAGAATAAAACAGATGCATTTGATGTGAAAAGTTGTGTTGTAGTTCTGAATGTGAGAGTGCTAGCTTATGGATGATATTTCTTGGTGATTGGTACTGCTAATGCAGATGTAAACATGTTTTTGTCATTTGCTTCAACTTTGGTCCTTCCCGTGGTGTTTCATCTGGAGCACGTTTCCTATCCTTCAGGGTCCCCTATGGGATTGTGAGCAGATGTGATCATTCGTACACCAGTCTGTCTCCTGGTGAGAATAGTGGATTTTCTTTCACAGTCAAAATTGATCTTTGATAAAAGGTTTTAACCCCCTTTTTAATGTGGGAAAATCTGGTTTCTGTTGAAACAAAATTGACAGAAATGGATTTAATTTCTGAGTGAAATTTTTCCTAAACTCTGAAAAAGTTGGTCTGATCCGTCACCATGTCAACAATACGGAGCACCAGAGCCAATTGCACAGTAAGTGTTGTGGTTTTGTGGTGTGGTAAGAGAAAGAGATGGACAGAATGACAGACGGACAGATGAACAGATTGAAAAACAAGTAGACAGACAGACAGATAACAAGATTGAAAGACAAACAGACAGTCAGGCAGACAAACAGACTGAAAGATTGACAGACAGATCTAGAGACAGGTTGACAGATGAACTAATTGAGAAACGGACCGCCAAGTTAGTGGGAGTGGAGATTAAGTAATTCCAAGTTGACAGTTGCTGTGCAATATGTTCAAAAACTTTTTTTTAATGACAAGCACATGTTTAATGTATTTTTGAGATAGAAAGCATGTGCATGTTTCATAATTTCTAGTTTTCATTGTATGTTTGATACATCATTGTCACACTGGAAAACTGCTACCAAGAAATGAAATGGGAATCATGTAGAAAGGGCTGGTGCTGGCAAATTCATTGGTAGAGTGGGATGTGCATATCCATGCAATGGACAAATGAATTATGAAATGTCTAATCATGAAAGACAGGTCAAAGTACCCTCCACCCGTGACAAAAATGAATATATATATTTGTACTGTCACTGCCCTAAGGTGTCTTTCACTTTTCGCTGTTCTCCTTGAGGCTGTCTCATCACCTTTTATCTTATACAGAGAACTAATCTACTCTTTTTGAATGCAATCTTTGTTGAAAGACACCTGCATTTCGTCTACTTTTCCTGGTCATTGACTTACTTTGACTTATGCCTCTTGATTCCTTGAGGAACATAGGGCCGCAGCAACACTCCTCCAACGTACACGGTTCTGGCAGGTCCTCTTCAGCTCCGCCCATGTCATTCTGGTGGCCTTTACTTCAGCGTCGACACTCCTATGCCAAGTCTGTTTTGGTTGACCCACTTTTCGCTTTCCTTGTGGTTCCAGTCCAAAGCATGCCTGGTGATGTTAGATGCAGGCTTTCGTAGCATGTGGCCGATCCATCCCCATTTTCGTTTCCTGATCTCCTGGTCGATTGGGGCTTGTTTTCCCACAGATCTTCATTGGAGACAGTCTCTGGCCATCTGATGTTGAGGATATTTCTCAGGCATCTGTTGACAAATGTCTGGAGCTTGTGGGTGTTGGTCTTTGTTACCCGCCATGTTTCTGAGCCATATAGCAGGACAGACTTCACATTGGTGTTGAATATTCGGATCTTATTGTGGAGTGAGAGGGCTGTTGATCTCCAGATTGGGTGCAAGGTGTTGAAGGCGTATCTTGCTTTGTTGATTCGGCACTTGTTGTCTTCATCTGTCCCCCCATCTTTGCTGACTACACTGCCCAGGTAAACAAACTTGTCTGTTTCCTTGATGTCTACTTAATGTAGTCGCACTAAGTCTTGATGTCTGTTGTTTACCCTCATGACTTCTGTCTTTCCGGTGTTGATTTGGAGTCCAGTCTTCTCGGCTTCTTCTGCGACGCGGCATAGCTTCTCTTATGCATCTTGGTTCCTGGTCATTACAAACACCATAATCACTCCCTGCTTGTGAAGAAAACTGTCTGTATATTTTGAATGTGACATTGTGGATGTTCTTGACTGCTAGTGCTAAGGAAACATTTAAACGTTTTAAACCAACAGCATATGTACAGCCATCAATGACAGATATCATTTCTTTTCCATGGATTGTCAAAAACTGTTTTTCTATGGTTTTGAGTCCAGTGTATTTCAGATTAAATATGTGCTTCATTAAAATAATCTGTAATATCCTTGAGTGACAGCAAAAGGATATTGCTATTTCGACGAGGCTTGTTTTTTTTTAAATAAAATGTTCATAAGATTTTCTTTGCATATGCTGAGTAATTAAAAAAGCAGCTTTTAAGCCTTGCTTGAATCATGAATTTCATTCTCAAAATTGCCATCTAGTACTGGCAGCAGTCTTTGAAGTTTGCACCTCATAGTTGCATCATCTGTTATGATTTGTGACAAGTTGTTTTGAATGAATGACATATGTAATAAAACTCTAAAAATCACATCCGCGTCTTGTTGTCTATTATAGTCAAAAGCAGTATACTATGAATATAATCTTCTGCAAGCATGCTTCAGGTAAATATGTTGGGGTGGAATCAATAGCTACAGCAAGAGGTGAAAGGTTTATGGTATGCGTTATCAGATGGGATACTGAGTATTACTACAAAAGTACAAAGCCACATTTTCAGAGCTCAGAATTAGTTCAATAGCATGTTGAAACTTGAGGCTTGTTCAGGAGTACAAAGCGCTGCGTGAGCGCTTCATGTTGGCAATTGAACGCTCTTTGCCTCTCCTGAACACCTACATATTTTGTGCAGCGCTTCACTTGTTAAAGGGGAGGTAAATCTGCGCCCCATGTTGTGTTGATAGACGCTAAGAAAGTGTTTTCTTTGCCACAGACATCGTTTATGCACGTTTAAATGTATTCGGCATGAATAAAGTCCACTACTGTGTCATCCTTACTTGCCATTGCTCGCGCATACAGGGCGCTTGGGGCAAATAAAGCCTGTTCCAGTCCCAAAATGATGTTTCTGAGGGGTTTTTTTTAACGCATCGACGGCCAGTCAAAGATTATGTGTAACCTATAATCTTTGGGTCAGTGCGGGATCGAAGACGCCATTTTAAAAATCGTCTGAATCACCTCGGATCGGTGATAGATAGATAGATAGATAGATAGATAGATAGATAGATAGATAGATAGATAGATAGATAGATAGATAGATAGATAGATAGATAGATAGATAGATATGTCTTCAGATGTCTTAGGCCGCAAAGCCTATATCTGATCTTTTGATCAGTACTTTTGGCTATTCTCACTTTTTACTAGCCTAGTTCTAACAATCTTAGAAGATCGTGCCTATTCTCTAGACTTTTCTTCCGGTGGCTTATAAGTGGCAGAGAGTGGTATACGTGGCAACAGTGGGTGTCCAACATCAACACAGTACATGTAGTCTTTGAACACAGTGTCAATTCTGTTTTTGAAGCTGTTTAATGACGGCGCATCCACCGTTTCCTTGTCCAATGCTTTCCATGTGTCGACTACTCTGTTGGCGAGGAAGTGCTCTCTCACACTTGTTCTGTAGGAGTTTTTCTTTAACTTATACCTATGTCCTCTAGTAGTGGATAGCTGGTTGAGTTCGAAAAAGTTCTTGCAATTATACACACTATGCATGAACTTGTACACTTCTATCAAGTCTCCTCTCACTCTTCTGTAACACATACTAGGTATCTTTAGGGATTTCAAGCGCTCTTCGTAGTCCTTGTCTCTCAAGCCAGGGACACATTTTGTTGCTCTGCGAAGCACACCTTCAACAAGCTTTTTATCTTTATCAAAACGTGGACTCCAAGCACTGTTAGCAAATTCCAAGTGAGGTCTCACGAGTGCTGTGAACAACAGTCTCATTGACTCCCGATCTATATATTCATATGATCTCCTCACGAGGCCTAGAATCTTGTTCGCCTTGTTGGTTTGAGTCTCAACGTGTTTGTAGAACTTAAGTTCGTTGTCAATGTGTACACCCAGGTCTCTTTCCACACTTGAACTGCCAAGTTTTACTCTGCCATCACCGTCCGACGTTTTCATATCGTACACATGCTTTTCATTTTTATGTCCAAATTGTAACACCTGGTACTTATCTGCATTAAATTTCATTTGCCATTTTTCAGCCCAAGCTGTAAGATTATCCAGGTCTTTCTGCAACCTCGCACAGTCATCAAGGGTGTCTACCGATCGGTAGATTTTCGTGTCATCAGCGTACATGCTACAGGCTTTCTACAACTTCTGGGAGGTCATTTATAAAAACCACGAATAAAACTGGACCTAAAACACTGCCTTGCGGCAGTCCACTTGTAACCTCCACCCAATCTGATAGAGTACCATTTACTTTCACTCTTTGACGGCGGTCTTTCAGAAAACCACTGATCCACTTAATATTCACCTGGTCGGTGACACCGTATGATTTAAGCTTTGCGAGGAGGCGTTCTTGACACACTGTATCGAAAGCCTTCGAAAAATCCAGGTTGATGCACAGCGCTGCTCAGTGCTGAGTGAATCACGCCCCCAAAATTGCTGTTCAGGAGTGGAACACATGCAGCGCTGTGCAGCGCTTTGTAGCGCTGCGCCTCCTGAACAAGCCTATGGGATGGTGCTCTCTGTATTCCTCTGTTTTCCTCTCTCCCTCTCTCCTTCTCTCTCCGAAAGAAGGAGAGTCGCCAGTATGAGGTGCATATGAACATGGGCGCGTTGCAAACGGCGAGATTTGCCAAGATTTGCCAAGAAAAGCAAGAAAACTATAAGCATTCTCAACGCTCTCGCTCCGAGGAAAACGAGGCCTAGGCGAGACCAAAGACCATGGCGAGACTTCGCAAGCAGCTCTGAGAGATGCTTCGCCTAGCGAGAATAACGAGAAAAAATGGCGACGGTGCGACTTGTGGTATACTCACTCTGCGCAGTGAGTTCAGTTCAATTGTGTTTCTAGATGATACATTTTTAAATGTAACCGTCCCAACTGCCAGTTGGCAGCAGTTGCAGACCGGTGAGTGCTTGTTATGTCTTTAAAACTGGTGTTTAGATCACAGATCGGGCCGAGTCAGTCAAAAATGTCTGCCAAATCTGAAAGTGGAGGAGTCCACTCATTTCATGAGTCGATGCACGTGTCGTCGTGTGTGTTGTTGTACCATTTGGGTAGGTAACCTACCTAAACACCCTACTTCAGCTATATGTTTTGCCAGTAAATTTACCGAGTAATAGATCTAAACCGTTGTAGATTTTTTTCCCCACAAGCATTGTAGTATTGTTTTGTTCAATTGTTGTTTCTTACTCTTAGAATGTGATTTTGTGTTGTTTTCAAGGTTTCTCGCATCTTGCTCTCTCCACTTCCGACTACGAGATCTCAGGCATGTTCAGGAGGCGCAGCGCTGCAAAGTGCTGCTCAACGCTGCATGTGATTCACTCTTGAACAGCAATTTTGGGGCGTGATTCACTCAGCGCTGAGCAGCGCTTTGCATCACCGATCAGAGGTGATTCAGACGAGTTTGCATCATTTTCAAAATGGCGTCTTCGATCCCGCACTGGCCGTCGATGCTTAAAATAACCCTCAGAAACATCATTTTGGGACTGGAACGGGCTTTATTTGCCTCAAGCGCCCTGTATGCGCGAGTAATGGCAAGTAAGGATGACACAGTAGTGGACTTTATTCATGCCGAATACATTTAAACGTGCATAAACGATGTCTGTGGCAAAGAAAACACTTTCTTAGCGTCTATCAACACAGCATGGGGCGCAGAAGATTTACCTGTACCTCCCCTTTAACAAGTGAAGCGCTGCACAAAAATGTAGGTGTTCAGGAGAGGCAAAGCTAGAGCGCTCAATTGCCATCATGAAGCGCTCATGCAGCGCTTTGTACTCCTGAACAAGCCTCGTGGGTACCAGGGTAGTTGCTTTTGGCCTAGTTCTTGCCTTGGACCGAGACTAGCCAAATCTTGCTGGGCTAGGTAGCGCCGCAACGCGATCCATGTACACTTATTTCCTAGAATGAGTGAGTACAGACTTTTGTGGAAACAATTTCATCAATTTCATAAACTATGATAAAGTATTGACATGAGTAGAGACTCTCATGATTGAAAGAATGAACGCGGATCTAGTAAAGTGACGTGGAGCACGGATCTATATCTAAATGAAAAACTTGATAGAGACACAAAGACATCTAATCACAGCTGTAACTCAATAGAAACCTTTAAAATAAATTTAATTTTACTCACAATAAACTGCGTGACAATCCGATCAACAGTGAAATAGACTCGCCGGAAGTGAGCTAGACGGTCATTTGAGATTTGACTTCTGGCAGAACTCTCTAATTGGCTGAAAGAGCCCGTGACCTCAAGATGTGCATCTCCGGGGTCCATATAAAACGTGCACCGGCGCTATCGGCGACTACCGGCGACTATCGTCGACTATCGGCCCAGCTAAAGTTGAAACATAGTGGCTAGCTTATACTTATAGAACTCGTACTTACGTCAAATCGCCGTAGTTTGATGTTTAATTCGTCCTGTTGTAGAAAGCGTTTTGCCCCTATTCACCGTAACACAAGACGCAACCGTTATTCCAGCAACGGACACTGACGCCATCTTGTGCCACTGCGCGAATTAGAGTCATAACGCTCTCATGCCTGACCGAGAGGCACGCAGATCCCTCTGTGAGCACGTTCATGCAAGGAGCCAGAGAGAGACAGTAATAAATATCATTCAATCACTAATACAGACATCTTCTCACATGCTCATTCACGATCAGATAGATAGACGCCATCTTGCATACAGCATCCACGCGCCATGCAATCTACAGTTGCACACGCACACGCTTACATGGCAGAGAGAGATAGATGATGACAGCTCCACATCCTTACCTTGCTGGATGCTGGAGCTTGTACACTCGACTGTCTGGCTAGGTAGGGACAGCTCCACTCCCTGTAGCCGCTCAAGATACGATCGTCTCTTGCTGACTTCACGAAGCCAGGCGTCTCCACCAACGATTCCTCCTCAACTTCACTACTCCGCTTCCACCACTTCCACCAGGGTCGATCTTCCTTAATCTTCACACTCTGTTCGCCTTTTCCACCAATCAATGTTCACTCAACAGTCCAAATGCCTTGCTCAAACTATATTTCTCTCCCACTATCCCTTTTTGCTACCGAATTACAATCAACCATCCGTCTGAATTCCCCGCGTCATAATAATCCTAACGTGTCATCCCCTACATATTCATATTAGCAGTCGAACGCCCTCCCTCGGCAACCTTGCCGTCCGGGGAGATTACTCTGAATCGCTTCCTACGACACTCCCCCCCGTCAAAAATAAAGCCCTCCCTCACGGGGAAAAGTGCCACCCAGCTGTTCAGAAGTTCCGGTTGACTGCTCTTCCTAGACCCAGATGTGACGACTGTATCAACAAGCAAAAGGGATATACTGTACATAATCATGATAATGTGATGAAACCATAAGAACCAAGTTAACCCAATGTACAGAGTACAAAAAGTAAAATCGACACATCTTCTAGGGAATAAGGCAAGCAGGTACACCCATCTACATCCCTAGAGATATCCACTGCATACATTTTGAAATATTAGAAAATTAATCACACTTCCCAATTTTGAACAAGGTAAGATCCCGTCTTCATAGAAGACTGAGTAGGGTCTCTCTACTCCTTACCTTGTATCTACCTACCCTGCTCGCCTGGAATTCTGGAGATACGCTGGCCTCTAGACCTTGAAGAACCGGCGCGCTTTCTCCAGGATCTGCTGCAGCACCCAGGTCTTCCGCACCTTAAAATTGCTGCGACCCGCAGACCGGCGTCACCCGGGGAAGTCTAAGACTAAAAGCACGCCAGCTTAGACATTAAAGAACTGGCGTGCATTTTGCAGGACCTGCTTCAGAAACGGAGCCTTCCGCTCTTTGAGGAGTTTCGCTACCCGCAGGCCTGCATCCCCCGCCGTGTAAGGAGTGGAGAATCCCCCATGTCTCCAACAGATGGGGCTGTCTGACTCCAAGAGGAGTTTTTCCCGGGGCATAGCCAGAAGAGCAGCTTGGTGTTTCTCCCGGATGGTTTCCCCCATCACAGACATCCCCACACTGAAAGAGACATTGGGGAAACATTTTATCCAGGACTCCATCTCCCCTATACCCCCGGAGAAGTAGTGAACCTGGACCCGAGTTTCCTTTGGCAAGAAACTCTGGAGTATTCCCTGCAGCCGGGATACCACCTTTCCCCGGGCATGCACCTGAACAACAAGGTTACGCTCTTGGATGCATGCCCTGAACCTGGTGAGCAGTTGGCTGAGGAGTTCCGCCTGGGCGTCCAACCCCACCTTTTTGGAGTCGTCCAGACCCACTTCTCCAAAGGCGACCACCTTTGGGAAGTTTAGGAGTAACTCCATTTGGCTGAGGATTCGTTCCAACCCACCTTTCACCAGATTCGCATATTTGGGATGGAGTCCCACAGCCACATAGAGACCTTCACTTTTCTCTATGGCAGCTTTCCACCCCACGGCATCACCCAGAAGGTCTCTGTGAGCATTGGGATCACAGAATGACGTTACCGCCATTCCCACCTTGACACAAGGGACCTCCCCCGCCCTCGTTGCCTGTACGGCAGCGTCCAGGACGGACTGGAGGTCTCTTGATTCCGGTGGGAACCCGGCCTCCTGGAGATCACCAATAAGCCGCCACAGATGAAAATGAGTATCTGCCGTGGCGTGGGTTTGAGGCTCCTGGGTTTCGGGGTCATCCGCCGGGGTTTCCCCCATTGACCCTTTCGCCCCTTGAGAAGACTGCTCCGCTCGTCCCGGCCGTGCGGCCACCTCCCCGTAGGTCGCAGGTCTCGACTCTTCCCCAGGAGCAATTTCCGCTCCCTTTTGAGTCGGGGCCTCTACCCGGGGAGGCGAGCGCACACCCTCCGTCAAAAATACGACAGTCCGCTGAACGTTGCCAAGACTAATGAGATCGCCGTAGTTTGACTGTTTCCTTCGTGATGCGGTCGCTTCTGTGTAGCGGTCCGAAAGCTTAGTTGAATTTGTTTGGTTTTTGGCGACCCATGTGTCTCAAAATTGAGTAGAAGTATTTTGAGGGTATTGGGATATCGAAACATCGTTTCCAGTGTCCTCATAAGTACCTTTTGGGGAAGGCCCAGTGGTTTTTTGAGAGCCCACCCAAGTGCACATAGAGGCCAAGATGGGGTCAAACTACGGCGATCGCATTAGTCTTGGCAGCGTTCAGCGGACGAATTAAACATCAAACTACGGCGATTTGACGTAAGTACGAGTTCTGTAAGTATAAGCTAGCCACTATGTTTCAACTTTAGCTGGGCCGATAGTCGCCGGTAGTCGCCGATAGCGCCGATAGCGCCGGTGCACGTTTTATATAGACCGATAGATCCGTGCGTGGAGTAACCCACAAGTTGATTTAATCAGTAAACTTGGTGTCAAGGCTATGGAAGGGGAAATGGCCCATTTTATTTCACTAAATTCTGTTTAGAGCGTAGTTGAAAACATGACCACAGCATTCTCAAAGGCGATAAAGGAACACAAGATGTCAATGGAAGGTAAAAAAAGCCTAAGTTTAATAACAAAACGAAGCGCTTGGACATATTCCTTCGGGGACTGCAATTAGTTATGGAGTCCCCATACGAGCAGAAACTGCTCCAATGTAGAACTTGGCAGTATTTGTGTGAATGGCGGCACAGTGCGTTGTAGATGAGGATCGAAATTCATGGGAAAGATACAAATATTCTTATGTGGTCTGCGAGTACCCACTCTAATGGAGACTTTTTCCAGTGCCATGCCGTATCCACACTAGCGGACATTATTTTTTTAACTTGCTGACAAGCGGGGATGGTTTGAACATCCTTCTCTATAGGACGCACAGAATGCAAGCTGCGGTGAGTTGTACAAGGCAAGAGACCCAGGTCACTGTGGTTTATTTTGCATGAGAGATAAGGGGAAATGTCAGTGCTTGAGTACCGACGCTAGTGGAAGCTGATCCAGTCGAGGAACTTGGTGATTCGAGTGTGGACAGTGGGGTAGCCCACGCAGGCATGGATGCCCCAGGACACGAGGCCTGCCACCTCATGGTCACGTCCACACACCAACGGCCCGCCCGTGTCCTCCTGCAGTCAGATAATATTATAATGATGATAATAGCAATAATTATGAGAATTATAATAACAGTCTATTATTTGTTCTCAGGGGAAAATTCGTTTTGGGGAATTTCACCCCCGGTCGCCACTGAGCAGCGCCCAGTAACGCTGAAATGGTCGTTGTCGGAAACATTTCCGGACACTGTACCCCAGTTTCAAATCTCGGCATTTCTCGCGAGAACGGACATTTATAAACGTCGTTTAGCTTTAAGATTACACCCGAATCACGCGGACCGGTATATTAAGGTGGATGGAGTACAGTATCGCCGAGCAAGACGTTTGTCACAAAACGCAGATACATTAACGCGGCCTGATCTTAGCGTAACTCCCCGGGCATGCGAGTCACGTGATTCGGGTGTAACCTTAAGCTCAACGACGTTTATAAATGTCCGTTCTTGCGAGAAATGTCGAGATTTGAAACTGGGGTACAGTGTCCGGAAATGTTTCCAACAACGACCATTTCAGCCCCAGTAACCGGTTTAACATCGGTGGAAGAGGCTATTAATACGGGTGAAGCCCCTTGCTCACGGATGCAACTCTAGGATACCTGCAGCTTCGAAACCGCTCCCTTCCAGACTGCAGACAAGCGACCCAACCAGAGATACTACAGTGTCTCTGCAACCACTGGCCTAGATTATGGCCGGTACAAAATGCTGTGAGGCGGACTGGATACAAATGTCGACTTGCCAAGTTTGTATTCTGGCTTAGTGACGCGTGCGCTGCATTGCTAAGATGCGCGCGCATGGCTGCCTACTTATTTTTTTAAAAAAAGGTTGAAAAGAAGCCAGAAGCGATATTGATATGATTGTTAAAATTAATAAGATGAAATTGTGTAAAAGTGAGGTGGTTAATTAACACTTTTAAAAATAAATATGGTCATTGAAGAAACGAATGGTTGTATTAAAAACTAACAAATCAATGCATAAATAAACGAATAATAGGAGCATACGAACGAACCTAGCTATGAATGCACGAATAAACGAATGAAGTAATGAGCAATCGAACGAATTGATGAATGAATGAAATAACAGTTTTTTTCAGAGTCGATGGAAAAGGCAAGAAAGATCAAAGGCGTGCAGTTAAACTCGAATGACAAATTGTCGTGTTCTCGAGCTGTACAATCTGCTCATAATCCTATCAATACCAAGGCGCCCATTGGAGTCTGATACTCCCCATATTCTGATATTCTCTGTCTCTTCAAATCGTGTATGAAGTTTCAAACAAATGTGTTCCGTTCCATCGATAATGCGAGGTAAATTTGGAGGGACGCATGCATTGGCAAATAAAGTCAACATGCAAGAGATCCAAACAATGGCAGCTCCTCTGTCATTCGATCATACATCCTGTATGTAAAGCTGTCGAGATACGTTGATTGACACGTGTAGAAGAAAAGAGCCGAAGACCTCCAAGTTCAACGCAGAGGCCTATGACAACAGGCAATACAACCTGCTTACAACACCATCATGGACTGCATCAGTGCTGAAGAAAAGAAGCGCACGCAGGCGTATAAGATAGACACTCTTAATTTAGGGTAATACAAACTGATGACAGCATAAAATCAAACTTCATGGACAGCATCAAAACCACAGAACTGAAGTGCGGAGGCGCGATGCTGACGCTAACATCTTGCGAGGATTGGCAAGGAACGCAAGGAAAGCGCAAGACGGGAGAGTTTCCTACAGCACTTCGCTCGCAAAGAGACGCGAGTTTTGCTGAGGAGGCTTCGGAGGTACCTAGCCGCGGCTCACGGGAAAATTCAAAATGGCGGAGACCATTGCTAATTAGGTTCCTTTTCATGGATGGCAGTACTTGTAATGCGCGTGTCACCGTCCGAGAATATAAATAAAAGTGTACGTACATGGACATTTTTGCTGTTCGCATGCACATGTGTATATTTTGAGGAGTATGTATAATTAGATTAATTCTTAGACAAACATTGTCGGAAATTTATATATATATCGAGCACACTTGACGGAGCGTCAATGCACACTTAGGCCTACATGAATGGTCTCTAAGCTATGTCCCTAGTATTGATCCAGAGTGTAGGCCTATCGAGACACAACACTTCGAATTGTCTACATGTGCATCCGGATTGCTTTCTTTCCTTTGACAGAATTCCCATGTTATTCGAGATATCACCATGGCATATTCAGTCGAGCGAAAAACTGTTGTGATGTCTGTATCGTCAATTACTTCTTCACCAACTCTCGCACCTTGACGCAGCCATGCATGTTCTCTTGGACTTCCGCCTTGCCAATTGATGATTGACCGTTGCCTAGAGATCTTGCCTCTGTTCGCCTCGCCTCGGCTGGCCTGTTAAAAATCATTTGCAAATATTATGATAAGAGGCTAATCAACGCGCCCATGGCTGACACGCAATGCAGACACTAGTTTAGCGTAAGGTCGTACAAACTGTAGACAGGGATCAGGTCAAAGCCAAAGAGGCGAAGTGCAGGTGGACGTACGTGGCAGGCACCCTTGTTGAAGCCGTAGGCACAGATGTGCGTGTCAAGGATGGTGCTTCCCGTCACGCCTTGCCATTGCAGGGCGCAGTCAGTGTTCCTGATGGCCGTCAGGTTCACGTAGTGCAGATGATCCTGCGCGCTGCTGGAACCTGTGTCAAACAAAATGTGAGGGGCCGGTGTCAGACTACGAACTTT
>JAWQFJ010013111.1:47500-72500 GCA_034096865.1 Theodoxus fluviatilis | reverse complement strand
GGCAATTCTGGTTTTACGTTAATGAACAACTCACCGAGAGACACGGAGAGCAGGATGACAGTCAACATGGTGGACAGACCGGCAGTGCCTCCGTTATCCCTTTGTAGATTGTCTCAAAGATCGAGTTGTCTTTAGAACGCTCGTGTCCTGCAGAGTTCCCTATACAGCCACTCCCAAACCGACGACCGCTGATAAGCACTGAGCGCTCGAGATAGTGGGCTAGGGTGATCCGACCTCGAAACAAGTTAGATTGAAATGTCCTAAAGTAGCCTAGCTACTCATTCTACTGTTGTACATATAAATAACGCTTACGGCATCGGATTCCTGAATAAAATTTCCATTTCATGATAAGTTGTTTTAAAAATAAAAGACACTCTAACCGTAAGTATTCAATGGACTGGTATACATTTCTTTCTTTCTTTCTTTTTGAGGGGTGGGGGTGGACTTTACATTTTAATCTTTTTTTTTCATCTGCCTTTGTTCACATGCTGGAGTATCTCATGAGAAGCTTGGACCTTTTTTCCCCCACAAGGCATTAGTCAAACATAAAATTGTAGTTTTTGCATTGTCTTCCTCTTGTTATTGCTATATGTTGCCTTCGATTTCGTCGTCGTCGTCGTCGTCGTCGCCGTTGTTGTTGTTGTTGATGATGATATCGTCGTCCACGTTATTTTCTTTTTTTTTCATCGCTATTACAGTCGTCCCTGAATGACTGACAGCTTATCACAGTCACTCTCGGACGATGCAGATTCCATGTGTATGTTTCGTGTGAAGAACCATCGGAATCCCTTCCATTAATGGGCCACACTAGTGGACTCGTCCGAGGAAAGGGCTGCGATGTTGGTCGTTTCATTCGCAGTGACTCCCACACAGAATGAGAGCGACATTATAACGTGCTCGCTAGCTCACATACCCAAACTTGGACGGTACGTCCACAGAATGACAATAAAGTGTACATAACTGACACACTTGTGTACACAATGCGCTCTCAGCTGAATTAGATGATGATGACTATCATATTTGCAGCAGTCGTCAAGGCGATTCAGCTGCTTCGAGCATTATGCTTATGTTGCGCAAGATCTGTTCGCAGTGTCCTGTTGTACGGGGGTTCTCCTAGCTTGCGCCGGGATGTCGAAGTTCACAAACGCTGGTGGTCGTTTTCGATAAACTTTATTCACGCACTGGTCGATACACAGCAGTGACAGTAAACAATATTGGCGTAGCAACTTCACTCTATGCGCAGTGCCGCAGAGGACTCACTCCTTACAAAGGAGGACTCGTTTATCCTCTAGTTAAGCTCTCACCATAACTCTGTCGTATCTGCTCCCTCGCGTGTGTCTGTCGGGCTTACATTCCCTCTACACAGGTTCCAGACACTTCCAGAAAAGCGCACGATCTACTCCACTGCCGCGAAGCTTCAAGAATAACGTCACGTGACACAGTCAAGACAAATTTAGCCCGACTCAACCATGCGACCAGGTAACAGATTTAGAGGAGAGGCTGATATAAACAAACCGACTGTACTACGATCTAAATTGTACGATCTAGAACATTCACAACACTTACATAATAATGCAGTCAATCAGATATGCCGTGGCCCGCCACCGGAGCAGGGTCCGCACCCTTTTCCTCGGACGAGTCCATAGTTTGGCCCATTAGTGGAAGAGATTCCGAACCATCGCATCAATTCCACTACTAAGAAAATAGTGGATAGAACACCGATGTACCATATTTCTACTATTAGTGTGTTATTTCTGTTAGAGGCATTTATGGGCTGGTAATACCCAGTTAGTATGTTTCTTTGTAAGGAAGGCACAAATCCGAAATCCGTCGTAGTTTCAAAGCAAAATGCAATGTGTGCGGTGTGTGTGTGTGTGCGTGTGCGTGTGCGTGTGCGTGCGTGCGCGCACGTGTGTGTGTGTGCGCGCGCGCGTTTTGGGCAATGGTGTAACGACCTTTGTGGAAGGATAAGATCGATCTGTCGTTGGGTGAAATAGAATTCCAACTTTCAAGCATGCATTTTCCAACGGGAGATAAAGTGTCAGAATAGTTTAGAGATTCGAACTCTCAACCATGAAGTTCTCCCCCAAAACCCCAGAGGAACTTTGGCCATTACTCATTCTGTAGATGAAAACGATACCAAAATCTAATTTTCTTTTCGACCAGCATGATTCATGATGAATATAGATCAATTTTGCACAGGTCGCCTTTCTTCTTCTTTCAGGTATAAAAACGGTGCCCTCTTATGTGTAGGCCTACAGTGACCTTCACAGTAGCTATCGAAAACTCGGTAAGCTTACACTAGCCAACACAGCTATGCAGTAAACATGATCATGATATGTGTGTTTCTAGGTCTGAAGTATTATTAAACGTGGGATGACGAAGACTATTCTCCCCGGATGCGACCTCATTCCATTAATCAGAGCTCACGCACCAGACAAAAATAGCAACATCAGCAGAAGCAACCACCTTTTCACTTCTCGATCGCGGGGGTGTCTGAGCGACAGGTGACAGTAGTTACCTCCCTTGAAGAGGTCGCCACTAGTCCGATACGGAAGCTTTTGAAATCATTGTTCAATATTAGTTCTGTCAAACCGATGTGATCCCTCTTGCCTTGTTCCAAATTCCTCGCGTAATCCGTCTACGATGGGAGGTAATGTGACTTTTCTTCCTCTTCTTTCCTAGCATAGCACGTGTGAGTTGTCGCTAGTAAATGTTTTCGTGGTGGTGATGGCTGTCAGTGTCAACGAAATGTCTTCCACAGGTGCGACAGGTGATCTCAGGTGTGGTGATCATTAGACTTCTTCCACAGGACCATGCGTTTACATCTGCGTTCGCGTTGGTGTGAAATGTTATGTTGTGTTTGATATGGAGAACTTTGTGTTTGAATATGCCTTTTAATAGGAATGATTGCAATCAAACGCATAGTCTTCGCAGCATTTAAAAAAGGGTCAACCATAGCCAACTTCTTCACGATTCGGCTAATTAAACAATGGATCCTCTTCTTCCATACATTATTCTCACGAACGGGACGAGAACTTGGAAAGAGTTTGTAACACATTATTATCAACTACTTCATGGAAGTACGTATATACGTATCAATCAAAGAAGGGGCGCCCTAATGAATTGCTCGACATTTGATTTTTCAGGCATAATTAGTGTTGTCCAAACAATTCTGAGAGAGAGAGAGAGAGAGAGAGAGAGAGAGAGAGAGAGAGAGAGAGAGAGAGAGAGAGAGAGAGAGAGAGAGAGAGGTTGAACAAAGCATTATCAGTATATAGGTATCTTCAGCTGCATGAAACACATAGAAAAAGACCTCTAGAATATGTGGATCTTACAATCAAACTTAAATGACCATATTCAGGATCTGACACAACTTCTCAAAATCGCTTTCCTGTTCAGTCAACTATATTGGAATTTCACTTGTCTGAAAGCAAAATTAATTCACCAACCTTAAAAATGTTTTCCCTACTACAGTAATCACACTATACTCTATTGTCGAATTAATATGTGTCTCTTATTTTTTAAATGTGTTTAGCATTGCACATGTATGTACACAATATCATAATGAGTTCAGGCAAACTAAACATGTGGGTCAGAGGCTGCCAGCACAGCTGTATCATTGTGCATCAACAGATTTTGAGCTATTAATGCATTATGTGCGATTCTTAAAAAAATCAGAGGAAAACTTGGTTGCCCATTCAGGCTTTTCCTTGCTCAAAAGGAACATTTGGTTACCCTGGGCAATGGGGCAGTCTCTTGTGTCAGACCCTGATCATCTGCACTGTTAAACCCAAAAGACTATATTTATACTCTGTGTTACTTCCTGACTGTTCCAGGGTGTATGGAATGCATTGGGAGAACTCCCTTTGCTTCACTCCTTGCGACCATCATCTGTGTAGTCGGCGTGTGCGTTTTCTGTGGGACTTCGTACCGGGCCCTGACACTGGTCATTGAAGGTATCCTCAACCCGCTCTTTGGATTCAATGTCAGCTGGTAAGTATGACTGTCTTTTACTCACCTAGATTTGTTGTACCACTTGTTGAAGACTTGATGATGTGGATCAGAGATTATTTTCACATTTCATTTCCAGTAGTGAAGAACTCATAGAACCCATGTATGCCCTCACATCAGCTGGAGCCATCTGAGAGCTGGGCTTTAGATACCAAACAGATGCAGAATTTCTGTGAGAAAGCAGTTGCAGTCATCCATTTGTTTGATGTTGTATGTGTATTTACAGATGCATGAACTATGTTAGAGTGTAGTCTGCCTGTGGTCAAGGTGTTTCTCTGCTGACATCACTTATTTGGGAAGATTTTTGGTTCACACTAAAAACATACTTTATGATATCATTAGCAGAGCAGTTTGGTATGCTATGATAGATCACATGATTTTTGAGTCCCATGCATGCATAGTGTGTATGCATGTATAGTGTGTATGCATGTATAGTGTGTATGTATGCATAGTGTGTATGTATGCATAGTGTGTATGTATGCATAGTGTGTATGTATGCATAGTGTGTATGTATGCATAGTGTGTATGTATGCATAGTGTGTATGTATGCATAGTGTGTATGTATGCATAGTGTGTATGCATACATGTACATATATTTTTGTACTGCAAGAAAATTGAGGTTGTCATAAGACACTTTTACAGAGAAGAACTACTATCATGTCAATAGCATGTTGTTGTCTGTTTCCTGGAGCCTATTCCACTATTTTTTTGTCAGTCCTACTCATGGTGTGGAGCTTGGTATTAGGACCTTCCTCATACGACTCTCAGGACAGAGCAATGATGGAAAGACCTATGAATTGATAAGAAAGCCTAGCAAATGTTATTTGCATGAAACACCAAAAGTAATGATGACAAACATTTGTGAAGTCTATGAATTGGCATCATAGAACTTAGAAGTTGTCGAGGACCTCACTAGGTCGGCGGTTAGCACAATATGCAAGGCACAGTGCCGTGGTTCAATCCCAGGGACAGGAACAATCTGGGTTATTCTTGACATATCTTGACAATGCCTTACTTGCTGCAACCCTGTGTCATAATTCTGTCTGTGTGTGTAATTCTGCCTGTGCATAAATGGTTATAATTGGTGAATATCTATGATGCACCCACCCCTCTGTGTGACTGCATTAGCTTTGATTCAACATCTACAACGTGCTAAAGAAAAATCAAGAGTATTTACAGGAACTTTCCTTCCATCTTGTCTAAAACATAATGAAGTCTGAAACCTTTTCTGTCTGTCCACGGTGTCCAGCTCTGCATTGGGACCTTTGTATATTACATATTGTTAGGGCCCCACCCCCACCTCCACCTCCCCACCCCAAAAATAGTTGTAGTTATGGTAACCTGGCTGACTCTATATTTTTCGCACCCACCCTAAACTTTTTTTTCAATCATACCAAATAAGAAAAAAAAATTGATGGTAATCAACAGTCTGTGTGCTGCACTAGCTTCCTGTCGTTTGAGCGGTAGGAGAATCCTCTATTTAAGTTTAAAAGTAGCATTTTCAGTAAAAGAGAAATTTTGATTTATGTTCAGTCTTGCCTCTTTTAAATTTTTTTCATTTAAGTTTAGGCAGACCTACCAACACCACCACCTCCCCCCCCCCAACTTTAGTAAAAATGGCCTTACAGGAAGTATGGCATTTTTACACAGAGGAATCAATGTGCCATTAGTATGTCATTGTACATGAATGGGTTTCTTGTCCACTGTGCAGGCTGGAGGTGATCCGAGTGGTGTTTGTCATACTGGGCGTGGTCATGGGGTGCTTTGCCATCTTCCTCCTCGTCTTCGGCGTGCTGGCCACCGGTGCCACGCGGGCCAACATCTACTCTGGTGCCAAGTGCATCATGGGAGGACGAATCTCTGCCGCCTTTGTGAGTGCTTGTTGTTGTTGTTGTTGTTTTTGTTGTTGTTGTTATTATTATTATTATTATTATTTGGATGATGATGATGATGATGATGATGATGAAGATGGTAATAATGAAGATGATGATTCATCAGGGGTTATAGACGTTACACCCCTTTTGCCTGAATGCTCTATGCCTAACCCTAATCCTAACCCTAACCGGCACGGTACATTCAGGCAAAGGGGCATTCACGCAAAAGGGGCATAACATCCTGCACCCTTCATCAGCATCGGTGGTGGTGAAGTTGTAAGTTCATTATCATCGTTGTCGTCATAATCATCATCATCATAATCATCATCATATTGTCATTGTTGCCATCATTGTCATTGTTATCATTTCACCATTGTTGTAATGGTTATTTTCATTGTCCTGCACCTCCTCTTCTTCTCTGCTGTTTTTATTGTCGTCATTGTTGCTGTTGTAATTTTGAGACAACCTCATCTGTTTGGAAAACATACAAAGGGGGCTTCGGCCCCTGATCACCCTCCAACAGCAACCATTGCATGAAGAATGGTACTTGTCTTAGCAGAGGATCCCTCCATTGCTGCCCGTTTTCCAGGCAGCAGTGCAGACTTCTTGGCTGTGCCCCTGTGCTGTATTTTTCAACTCCTAGTCCTAGCAGTAGACGTGGATGACATGCACTGTTCATGGTGGGGAAAAGAATATACATCTATCGCTGCCCTCAGACATTGTCGCTGATATGGGGTAACCACCATCTTTCATTGTCAGTTTATAACTTGGGCCATGGGTATTATGTTTTTGTAACACTTTGTTGGTTCATTAGTTCGTTATTCTGTGTGAAAAATACCCCCCTCCTCCCCCCCCCCCCCAAAAAAAAAAAATCAAAATGGATTTTGATTAAATTTGGTGAAAAGGTAAGGGTTTTACAATCGATGAAAATGTTTAGGGTTATCTGTTATCTCTTTCTGGAATGTGAACCATAGAGACAGATTGTATCGACCACAGCTGTAGGTCAGCACGTGCATTCCTACTGTCTTGGACTGCTATAAAAGTTAAACTGAACTAACCTTCAGGTGTGTTAGTGGAACAATGTCTTAAATTTCAAAGGCCGCCACTCCAGCCGCAGCCCGCCTCACCTGCCACAGTGCTGCCTTGCCCACCCCATGAGTTTGATCAGTTTCATAGATTTAAATCACTACATTGCAGTGTTTCATTGCATCAGTATCATGAAATGCTAGCCATCATGACTGATCTTTCTACACTGCAGTGTGTTGATTGCCTCCACCATTGTGGCTGCCTTGGTGGAGGTTTGCACTCTCTGAGTGCTCTCTAGTTCACAATGTTTTAATTTGATTATTTGCCCTCTTTCCATTCTAATTGTGCTATGACGTATCCATGTATCCATTTAATTCATGTCCAACCAATCATGCATCCTTCCATCCATTCATCCATGCATCCATCCTTCTTTCCATCCATCCATCCATCCATCCATCCATTAATTTATCCATCTATCCATCCACTCATTCCTCCAACCATCCATTCATCCATGCATGCATCCATCAATGCATCCATTTTCCCATCCATTCATCAATCCATCCATCCATCCATCCATCCATCCATCCATCCATCCATCCATCCATCCATCCATCCATCCATCCATCCATCAATGAATTTTCTATCCAAACTTCCATCTGTGCATCCTTCATCATCCATGTATTCATGTATCTATTTGCCCTTCACACAGTAGTCCCCTCCCCTCCCCTCCCCTCCCCTCCTCTCCCCTCCCCTCCCCTCCCCTCCCCTCCCCTCCCCTCCCCTCCCCTCCCCTCCCCTCCCCTCACCTCACCTCACCTCCCCTCACCTCCCCTCCCCCACACCTTCCCTCCCCTCTGCTTCCCCCCTCCTCTCTCCTCCTTCCTATTCCATGTCCACTCCTCTTTACCACTGCCCTCCCATCACTTCCTTTCTCTTGTGACAGTTCATGGTGATTTCCTATATCCTGGACCTGCTGTGGGTGGCCGTGGCCTGCGTGGCCGTGGTGCCCATGGTGCTCTATGCCAGCTTGACAGCCATCTGCAAAGTCGAGGTCTACAGCCGCACTCCTCAGTCCCTCAGTTACTGCTTCAACCTCACCCAGCTTGGTGAGTGGGGAGAGAGAGAGAGAGAGAGAGAGAGAGAGAGAGAGAGAGAGAGAGAGAGAGAGAGAGAGAGAGAGAGAGAGAGAGAGAGCGACCAACTGACTGACCAACCGACTGACAGTCTGACCAACCAACAGACAGACCCACTGACAGACTGACGGACCAACTGACCAACCAACTGACAGAGAGAGAGAGAGAGAGAGAGAGAGAGAGAGAGAGAGAGAGAGAGAGAGAGAGAGAGAGAGAGAGAGAGAGAGAGAGAGAGAGAGAATGTGCAGTCACACATTGATTGTTTTGCTGTAGAGAGTTTCTCTACTGACATCTCACTCTATGGACTCCACAGAAGCAGGTTGGCATGGTGTATTCTGGAGTTGTCTCCCCTTTTGTATAAAAACCCATAAGGAATGAGATTATATATTTTAAAAGTACATTTGTTATACAAATGCTGATATCTTGTCTATTTTGCTGCACTGAATTGTGAGTTTTACACATGGTAGAATTTTATTAAGCCTGTTGACTTTTGGAATCTAAGGGTTTCATATGAGTAATCCTCAACATGCAACCTCCTAAATCTTGATATTGCACATGAGCTTTTTTACTCTTACTGTTCCTTGCTGCCCAGTACACATGTGGGCTATCTCTCCCATCTCCTGCCTACTACTCTACATTTCTTGACTATGTGGGGATCAACAAGTAGGGCTGACCCAAGGTCATCAGTTAACTGGAGGATTCAGAGGAGGGAAGCATGAGAGGGAGTTGTGAAGACTTAGTTGACAGCTTCCCTGGTATGCGAGTAGCTGCAAGGGTCTGATATTATCTATCAAAGCTGCTTTGCCTATTTAATTTGCAGTGTGGATATGACTTTGCATTTGTCATCTCCACAAAGATGAATCTTGCTTTCCGTGCAGTGAGAGTTACATTTGAAAAGCTTTGCAGCCACTTCTTCTATGGAGGCATACCTCAATTTGGCATGCTGAGTACGTAATGAAAATGTCTTTTCCATGCACAGGAGTGTACAGAAACAACTCTTTTGCCCTGGGCACCGTACGTAATGAAAATGTCTTTTCCATGCACAGGAGTGTACAGAAACAACTCTTTTGCCCTGGGCACTGTACGTAATGAAAATGTCTTTTCCATGCACAGGAGTGTACCGAAACAACTCTTTTGCCCTGGGCACTGTACGTAATGAAAATGTCTTTTCCATGCACAGGAGTGTACAGAAACAACTCTTTTGCCCTGGGCACCGTACCTCCAGGCAAGGAAGCTCTCTGCCAGCACCATGAGCTCCAGCGCATGTGTGACATTGTGAGTAGCATGTATGTATGTGTGTATGTATGTATGTATGTGTGTATGTATGTATGTATGTATGTATGTATGTATGTATGTATGTATGTATGTATGTATGTATGTATGTATGTATGTATGTATGTATGTATGTATGTATGTATGTATGTGTGTGTGTGTATGTATGTATGTAGTTATGTATGTACGTACGTACGTATGTATGTATGTATGTATGTATGTATGTATGTATGTATGTATGTATGTATGTATGTATGTATGTATGTATGTATGTATGTATGTATGTATGTATGTATGTATGTATGTATCATCGAAATGGCCTGCCCGTTTGACACATTCATCGAAAGATGCTACCAACATAAATTTGAAAAGTACATGACTCTATGTCTTTCGCTTAACGATGCTGGCTTTTCCACAAGAATAGTAGTCCTGGTGATTGGGTCCCTTGGTACTGTACATCACAGATTTGTCAAAGGCCTCATGTTATTGGGCCTATCAAAACGCTTAAGCAGGAATCTAGCTAAGTACCTCAGTCTGTCAGTCATGATAGGGTCGAGGAGAGCATGGGCCAGAAGAAATTTTTTAATGGAAAGGGAAGGTAGATAGATGAAATTTTGTATGGGCTGACTTGTGAAGTTTTACTAAATCATCGTTGAAGAGGCGAATCTGTCCAGATGGGTGCTTCAGTTAGACTAGTGTTCCTTCCCATAGATGTGATTTTAGCAGCCATGTATGATCTTTGTACATTTTCTGCAATAAAGTGATTTGATATGTATGTATGTATGTATGTATAAATGTTTGTAAGAACACTTATGAAGTACTAAGCATGGCGCATACTCAAGTAATAAAAGGAAGCCTTAAGGTTATTTCTTGAATGATTGCAGAGACTCACATTATTCTCTGAATGTGTGACAGGACGAATGATAATGCTTGTTGTATTGCATATTGCATAGTGTGTGACAGGGAAAGTAGTGCTGTATAGTAACTTGCAAAATACATAGAGGATAGGTTCATTTGATTTAAGATTGGTGAAAGAAAATGCACAAAATAAGTGTGTGTTTCCATCATAAAAGGAAGCCATAACTGCACTTTTGATGTGTTCAAAGATTAATCATGGTACAGTAGCTGATGGGATTAAACTTACTGTTATCATTGCTTGTATTAAAGGTGGTGGAAGCCGGACCCTTGTTCTGTGTTGCCTTTATTGGGGCCATCCTCATCGTCTTTGCAATGGTGGGTACTGTTTCTTATATGCTTTCTTTACAAAAGATTTGTGTTGCCATTATTGGGGCCGTCCTCATTGTCTTTGCAATGGAGGGTACTGTTTCTTATATGCTTTCTTTACAAAAGATTTGTGTTGCCATTATTGGAGCTGTCCTCATTGTCTTTGCAATGGAGGGTACTGTTTCTAATGTGCCTTCTGTATGGATGGTTTGTGTTGCCACAATTGGAGCTGTCCTAATCATCTTTGCCATGATGGGTACTGTTTTTTGTATGCCTTCTGTATGGATAGTTTGTGTTGCCTTTATTGGAGCTGTCATCATCATCTTCCCTATGGAGGGTACTGTTTCTGTATGAATGGTTTGTGTTGCCATAATTGGAGCTGTCCTAATCATCTTCCCTATGATAGGTATTTTTTCATTATTGCCATCTTCATGAACATGACGGGTTCTGATTGTAGCCTTCTGACTGTTTTTGTATACATTGATCTGTCTGCTAAGGAAATTCTTACATCTTAAACCAGTATATTTACTTTTAATCTGTTACTGATGGTTGTCATATCCTGTGGTATTTCATGGACATTATTTGAGATATCGAATTGCTTGTTATCAGAGGTAAAATTCCATTGATGCCTCATGAAATTCATAGTGCTTGATATATCTTGGTAAAACTATAAACAGAAGAAATAAACAGAAAATTGTATAATGTAACATAAAATGAGTAGTATTAGGGTGGAAGTAGACCAACTGGGAAACAGAATCTTGATCACGTTTATTTCATTGTCATTTACATTTTTAAAAAAACCTAGCAGTTTATGCTATTTGGTTAATGAATAAGCAAGAAACCAATGAATTCTTTGCAAACAGTGAAATTTTCTGGAAGCAAAACAACAGCAGAAGCAACATAAAAAACAACCAAGAATATTTGTAGAGTGTATTACTGCTGGTATCCAAGAATATTTGTAGAGTGTATTACTGCTGGCATCCAAGAATGTTTGTAGAGTGTATTACTGCTGGCATCCAAGAATATTTGTAGAGTGTATTACTGCTGGCATCCAAGAATGTTTGTAGAGTGTATTACTTCTGGCATCCAAGAATGTTTGTAGAGTGTATTACTGCTGGCATCCAAGAATGTTTGTAGAGTGTACGTATTACTGCTGGCATCCAAGAATGTTTGTAGAGTGTATGTATTACTGCTGGCATCCAAGAATGTTTGTAGAGTGTACATATTACTTCTGGTATCACTTTCCACTGTTGCCTTTCAGACAAATTTTCTGGTGGTACTAGCTGCCAACTATACGCGCATCAAGATCTCCAAGGAGCTGACAAGCTACAGAGATGCGGTGGAAGCAGAGGAACTGGAAATGCAGAGTCAGAAAGGCCCTCCCCCTTTTATATCAGACAGGTAGCTTTCCATCAAACTCCAGTAGTCTTCTCTAGATCCCTAGTACCTATGCCCTGCATTGATTTTCACCTGAAAAGTTCAAGTTCATATTCTCCAGACCTTTTCCACCTTGATCTTGTTAATCTTTTCCCCTGTGTTACTAATCATTCATCTTTGTCAAAGTTCTTGGACCTTCTGCTCTTGTATTCTGGCCACATGAACCCTGAAATATTCCATAATTGTTTTTGACAATTACTGCTAGTAACCCTGTACCCAAATGTGCACCCTGCCCCAGCTCTATATATACCCTTGCTGCTTTTCCCAGTCACATACGCTCTATGTGTCACATCTCTTCTGTTTACATTTCTACCTCAACATCTCCACTCCACCTGTTTCCACTCCTGCCTCTACACTAAGTTGCCTCTTTCTTTCCAGCCTCATTTCATTTTCCCTTTCTTGTTGACAGCATACTTCTCTTGCCCTCCACTTTCTCTCTTTCTCCATGTCTTCTTGTTCAACTCTCCTGCTGCCCCACAATTCATATCTCATGCACGTCTCTCGTTTCTTTTCCTTTTTTCTTTCCTTCTTTAATTTTTTCCCCTCTACCTCTTTTGTTTTTGACTCCTTCCCTTTCTTGTTTGAATTGTTATTTTTCTAACTGCTTCTCTGTTTACTTAGAATTCGTTCAATCCTTATTCCTGCCTGTTTCTCATTCCCAACTACTGACCATGTAGTAGTAGTAGTAGTATGCTTCATAGTATCTCCAGTAGCTTTCTGCAGTAGTATTCTGGACACAGGACAAGAAGAATCCCTACTCCAGTGTGTGTTGTCTTTGGGAATTTCATGTACTGGAATGATTATATGTGACAATATTTCATCCTGAATTACCTGTTAAAGGTGGAGGGATGACAATCATTCTGTAAAAGCTTGAATACTTATGTGGGATGGCCAGTCACATATGATATTCCCACAATGGCTTGCTGTTTTACACGTGAAAAGTTACTGTAAAAAAAAGTGGATTTTGTCAATGGGTTTCTTCTTTAACATTGCTTCTGTAGCTACTAACCCTACCATAAATTGTCATGGTTGATTGATTAAACCTTATTTTGTAAGGGAAATTCATGAATTAGGCACAGCTGCCTATCTTACATTCATGAGCTCATGAGAGCTAGTTTGTATGCATTTACAACAAAAGAAGAAAGACAAGATCTGATATATTTATTTGATCACTTTTTGGTATGACACTGTGAGAAAACTAATCTCAGACAGCTTTATAACCATATAGACCAATAAACTGTCACAAGATCATAGATGCCTCTTGCACACAGATTAATTCATCAAGAATATCAAGCTAGCAGTGCCAAGACAGCATTGCTGATTTTACAGGCCCACCACACCGGAGGCAGTGGGTCTGCACACAGCAGGAAGTAGTTCTCAAGACTTCAATCTTTTTTGTCACAGGCTGCTTTTAGCTCATTAATCAATAGTCAGTGCAACAACCAGGCAATATTGATTAAAGCTTTACTTCTTCAAAAAGCATTCAAAACCTATTGGCTTTCTAGAGTAGTTGAATAAACTTTCACAGATGTAAACCCTTCATTTATACACTTTATATACTTTTACTCATAGGTGGGGAGAAACAATGAGTTGAGAAGGACACACCAAGAATTGAACTCCCAACCTGTTGATCAAGAGGTGCGCTTGACTCCAAGAAACAACCAAGACTCATATTCATTTCTTTTTTCACTCTTCAAATTTCCCATGATCTCTGCCCTTATTGCCAGTATTCCTTTTGTCGCTTCCTTTTGTGCCTCTTGGATTTTGGTGTAGGGCATGCACAGTGAAATTTGGTCACAAAATATCCATTGAATAGTTTATTCTTCTGCCAGCTTGGCAAGTCTAGCTCAGTTTTCTGCTGTCTCAAAGTACTTGTAATCAGCTCTCAGGTTTGCAACTTTACTTGACATTGTTATCAGAAAACATTTGCTCAAAGTTCAGGAGACTGTCTTTCCATATAATCAATTTATTTCTTGCAAATATTTGAGATTATTCTTTACTAAGTTTATCCCTTACCTTAGCTAGATTTGGTATAAATATTCTTAAAAACAGTTTTAGATTTGGTGATGGTGAATGGCATCAAACTTGCAACACATTTTCTCCAAAATGTTGACAAGCTCACCCAATGTTTTAGCATTCGTCAGATCATGCTGAAGAATTTTACCAAGCAAATTCTTAATCAGCAAAACAAATGGCAACTTTCCTATCTTTGTCTTACATTTTCCCTTGTACATAAAATATTTTTCTTTTAAGATGATTATTTACACAAAAGGCACACATATTTCAGTGAAGGCTGTGATTATAATGGAGCTTAGGGAGTGTCATTTGATTAATGAGAAACAAAACTGATTCATTCCTGTTCTATACATGGTTTTTGAATAGTGATCATCCACATCAAATTTTGGTCCAAGAAAGGCATCTTGTCACTCCATTTCTGCCTCATTTATTAAGATTTTTTCTTCAAAGAAAATTCTGAATAACAGGAAGATTTTATGAACCCACACAGTCCCCCCTTTCACAAGTGCAATACATACTGATACACAGGAGAAGAATATAAGCGAAGAGTTTGTAAAATGGCTCATAATAGTAGCTTTAGTCTTGTGCATGTGCAGAACCTGTGGTGATGGCGTCACCAAACCAGCAAGAATGCACGTCTTCTTTTACTGCATTTTGTATCATGTACTGGACATTGCTCAGCATGATGCTCCATAGCAGAAACAGTGATTTCTGCTTGCCCTCATTTTGTATGTGTTTACTTTTTGTACAGTGTGGTGCATGGACACTGTACCTGTGTAAAACAGTGCATGTAAATTTTTGTACAGTCATCACCATCACATCACCTGTCTCCAAACTCATTGTATGATCATCATAGTCGTAAAAGTTAGTACTAGTAGTTCACTGCATGCAAATGTGGGGTTTGAAACTTTGAAGCTTTTCTTCAGGGGAACTGTTGAGATTTTTGTCTTTCTTTTTGGAGGGGACCAAGACTGCTAGATGGGAGAATGTAAAATGGGGGTGGAGATCCCCTAGCTGATGCCTGCAGTTTGGACAGAGTCTGGGAGCTGCAAGTATTTCTCTCGGTTTACCCTCGTCTCTCTCTGTGTCCTTGGCATACTTTTGCCTTGTCTTCACTGCATGGAAATGTTCAAAGCACTGATTGTGCAGTAGTTTGTTTGGGCATTGTCAGCTTGGAAGGTGATGTGTATGGCACTTTTTGTTTGTTTGTCTGGGTTGACTGAGTGGTGTGAAAACACCCAATAATATTTTGCACAGTTTTTTTCTTTTTGCACAATGATGCAAATCTGCAATGTGTATGACATTTATGTGCCTGTAAAAAAAAAGCCACTCTTCTGAAAGGCAGTTTCAGTATGCTTTGTGTGGATTTGTCAATCTCATATTTAATTACTTGCAACATCCAGGGTTTATAGTAATATTACTATTACTTATGTTCTAAAAATGTATGTTCTTGTATTGTTACAAGATGTAAATTTACCTAAATCAATGAAGTGCCTCCTTTTTCTAATAAGGATGAACTGCTCAGGCTTTTTGGTGTCACTCAAATGTAAATGAAATGTTTGATGCCTTTTGTGACTTAGAAAGTCAAAAAACCTCTGCATTTGAATTAGTGAGAGTAAATGCAGCTGATGCTAATAAATGTTGTTTGTAAATGGTTTTCAATTCATCACTTTTTGGGGAATACTGGTGCAAACCATGGATACTTAATTCTTTTTCTCTTTCAATAAAGTAAGTGTGTGAGTGTGTGTGTGTGTGTGTGTGTGTGTGTGTGTGCATGCGTGCGTGCGTGCGTGCGTGCGTGTGAGTGTGTGTGTGTGTGTGTGTGTGTGTGTGTGTGTGTGTGTGTGTGTGTGTGTGTGTGTGTGTGTGTGTGTGTGTGTGAGTGTGTGTGTGTGTGTGTGTGTGTGTGTGTGTGTGTGTGTGTGTGTGTGTGTGTGTTGGCAATGTCTTTTAATTGATGAAAGAGAAAGTCCTATTGTTTCTGTGCTATACATGCAAGAAAATGTCTGTCAGATATTTCTTCCCTAAGTCTGGAAAAGTTTGAACCAGCATTCCAATACAGCATAGTTAATTTGATTAGTGGGACATATTTATTTAATTCAAAAGCGTTCATTTAACAGATTTCTAGTTGTAGACTGTTGCTATCATTTTTGTGGGCAGTTGATATTTCATGGTTAAAAAATCATCAGTTTTATCTTTTTATGCAAAATATGCAGCCTTATATATGCTTTCTATGTGCAGATGTATGCCAAATCTACTGTAAATAAGTAAAACACATAAACCATTTTATGACTGCATGTAAATCTATCTTCATTTTTGTATTTGTATTTGTCAATAAATTGTATATATCTTACAGACCTCTCTTGTTTATGAAAGTTGTAGCTTCTGCATCAATTTCAATTTAAATCAGCGTGCAGTGCAGCTTTTGTCAGTTGCAGCGGCTTTTGTATGAGACTTGCTGCTGCTGCTGCTCCTTAATCCTATTCTTTCCAATTTCTCACTCCTCACTTTTGTTCAACCTTAGCTATTTAACTTCCCTTTCTTCAGCTCCTGTGCCTGCTTCTCCGCATACTACTCCTCCTACTCCATCTTCCTCTCCTTGCTCCTTCTATTGCTCCTCCTCTGATTGCTCTTCCCTTGACAACTTCTGCTGCTGTTTTTTCTCCTCGTCCTCGTCATCCTCCTCGTCCTCGTCTTCGTCACCCTCCTCGTCCTCGTCTTCCTCCTCGTCCTCCTCCACGTTCTCGCCCTCCTCGTCCTCGTCCTCGCCCTCCTCGTCCTCGTCCTCCTCTTCCTCCTCTTCCTCGCCTTCCTCGTCCTTGTCTTCCTCGCCTTCCTCGTCCTTGTCTTCCTCCTCCTCCTCTTCCACCACCTCCTCTTCCACCACCTCCTCCACGTCCTCGTCCTCCTCCTCGCCCTCGTCGTCCTCCTCCTCGCCGTCGTCGTCGTCGTCGTCGTCGTCCTCCTCCTCCTCCTCCTCCTCCTCCTCCTCCTCCTCCTCCTCCTCCTCCTCCTCCTCCTCCTCCTCCCCCTCCTCCTCCTCCTCGGATACCTAACATTCCTGAAAACCTACCAAAAGATCAGCTAGCAGAGAATTTTGCCGCCTTTTTTCAAGATAAGCTTGAAAAGATCAGGTCTTCCATTATTGCTCAGCCAGATAACAAGGACTTTCCAGCTCAGTCCGCTGACATCCAGAATAATAATCAGCCCAACCTGAACAACTTCGAATCCTTCCAACCAGCTGAACTGTTTAAGATCATACAAAAGATGAAGCCAACAACATGCGACCTCGATCCCATACCAACAAGGGTCTTATTCAACTGCCTTGACATACTGACTTCCACCATCACAGACATTGTCAACCTTTCTATGTCGACAGGCAAGTTTCCATCCTGCCTGAAGACAGCTCTCGTGAAGCCAGTGCTCAAGAAATCGAGACTCGATTCCAATGTTCTGAGCAACTACAGACCTGTTTCAAACCTGCCATTTCTGTCAAAGGTGATTGAGAGAACAGTATCATCAAGGCTGCCTTCATATCTAAATAGAAATCACCTCCTGCCTCAACGCCAGTCCGCATACCGACCTGGCCACAGCACTGAGACAGCACTCCTGCAGGTTGTTGATCATCTTCTGAAGGCTGTAGACAAAGGGAATATTGTCATTATGATTCTTCTGGATATCTCTGCAGCCTTTGACACACTCAACCATAACACGCTACTGTTGAGACTTCAAAAAGACTTTGGCATATCAGAAATGGCTCTTCAGTGGTTTAGGACCTACATATCTGGCAGAATGCAGCAGGTGGTCACTGAAGGTGCCTTCCCAATGACATCAGGGGTTCCCCAAGGTTCAGTTCTTGGGCCCATGCTCTTTCTCCTATACACAGCCCCACTAAGCCGGATATTTGAAGACCATCACATTTCCTACCACCTTTATGCCGACGACACTCAACTATCAGCCGTATCCAACCCCGAACTCACCTGTGTTGAAAAAACCAAACGCGAATTAAAACTGTTCCATGAAAGTAAAATCTTGGATGGACAGAAATTTACTGAAAATGAACGAAGACAAGACGGAAGTGATTATTCTAGGAAGAGAGATTCACCTTAGAAATCTTCAGATAAACACAATCTGCATTGCTGGGACGCAGATCAAAATTTCTGATTTTGTCAAGTACTTAGGGGTCCGTATTGATAGATATCTGACCATGGAAGAACAAATAAATCACATAGTGAAGATTTCTCACTGGCAAATCAGGAGAATCCGAACAATTAGACAATTCATCCCTGAAAAGACAGCTGCAATGTTCATCATCTCCCTCGTCCTCTCCCAACTTGACTACTGCAACAGCCTTTTCTTCGGAATAACTAAGCAACAAATGCAGAAACTGCAATTAATCCAAAACGTGTGTGCTAGGATTGTCAAACTCTCACCTCCTCAGGCACACATAACTCCAGTGCTTAAAGACCTCCACTGGCTTCCAATCAAGTTTAGAATTGATTTGAAAATTCTGTGTTTGGTATACAGGTGTGTGAACGAATGTGCTCCATCATATCTGCGTGATCTACTGACACCCTATATTCCAACAAGAATCCTTCGTTCTTCATCTCAGGGATTGTTAGTGACACCAGAAATGAAACTAAAATCATATGGCCACCGCTACTTCTTATATGCTGGACCAAATTTGTGGGAAAACATTCCCATGTTCATCAGGAAATGTGATTCCTACAAGTCCTTCAAAATACTGTTGAAGACGCTCTTTTTTATAACCAGACTATGACACTTCTTTAAAATGCGCTTTGAGCATCCCTATGGGGTGGATAATAGCGCCATACAAGTTCACATATCGAATCACTTTATTGCCAAAATAGGAAACATACTATTTTCCAATATGCATTACATGTGTACGCTCGGATGTTTAACCAGTTCTTCTCAAAGCCAGTAATCTCCTTCATTGATATTGACACTGCTTATGAAAGTCACTAATACGCCCTTGCGACCACTTTTCTCTTACTAATAGACGTTTTACATGCATTTCATTTCATGCGTTAAAGGTGGCACATTCATTTTTATCATTTTTAATTCAAGACAAATGACTCCTCAAATCAGGTTGCAGACTCATCACATATGTATTAACAGTGTGATCATTACTACCCGGATGTGTCAAAGGAGTTGTGAGACTATTACTAGCACCTGCACTCTCAACCCAATCGTGAAGGACTGTAAAGTTGTTTTCTGGTAGTGGTGTTTTTAAATTAATTTTTGTATTTTGTTTTGTTTCAAATATCTTTCGTATGAAGTACATATTCTCTCTCTCTCTCTCTCTCTCTCTCTCTCTCTCTCTCTCTCTCTCTCTCTCTCTCTCTCAGCCAAGATGGCGGGCGCCACAACATCTGATTTAGAAAGGGGAAACCCCCGTAAAAACGCAGCCAATCAGATGCTGTGGCCCGCCAGCTTGTGTGGCCCGCCAGCCTGTGTGGCCCGCCAGCTTGCGCCAGCTTGTGTGGCCCGCCAGCTTGTGTGGCCCGCCAGCTTGTGAGGCCCGCCAGCTTGTGAGGCCCGCCAGCTTGTGTGGCCCGCCAGCTTGTGTGGCCCGCCAGCTTGTGTGACCCGCCAGCTTGTGTGGCCCGCCAGCTTGTGTGGCCCGCCAGCTTGTGTTGCCCGCCAGCTTGTGTTGCCCGCCAGCTTGTGTTGCCCGCCAGCCTGTGTGGCCCGCCAGCTTGGCTATCTTTCCCCTCTCCTCGGACGAGTCAATTAGTGTGGCCCGTCTCCGGAAGCTATTCCAAAATTGTTTACACGAAGGACAAATTAAAAGTGAAATTGGGGAAAAAAAACTTTTTTTTCAGGACAAGACACTTGACGGAAACAGAAGCCAAGGGTATGGATGGAGTAAGTGGTCGGAACGGAAAGAGTCGCTATTTGTCCATTGCTTCGTGACCACCAGAGGGTTTCATCCAATCGCTCTTTTATCTCGGGGTCAGCCCGTTATCTCCACGCTTGGCTGCGTTTTCCTCATTTCCTCTTTGTCTTGTCCTCACCTTGAGTCCCCTCCTCTACTTCCACCCAACCCTCCGCTGTCTTCACCAACCATTAGCACAATCATGGACACGCACATATTGAAATGCTTACATATACGCGATAACTAGCATGCACCAACGCGCACGCATGCGCCAACGCGCACGCATGCGCAAACGCGGGCCACGATCCGCCGCTTGCTCTATGACCAGAAGCCCAGTCGTCATTTTTCGTGTTCAATTTCCTTCAAATGTCGGAATCAGTCACTCAAATGAACACATGCCATAAACCACAATATCACGTTTATTCTGTATGTGAACACGTAGTATCTTTTTCGTGCCATGAAAACACTTAAAATTGTTGATCTGATGACTGCGTTGATAAAAACACCATCAACAACAAAATTCGTACAATGCAATGTATCTTTATTGCTGCCATCAATAATTAGTTTGTTTTGTCACACACACACACACACACACACACACACACACACACACACACACACACACACACACACACACACACACACACACACACACACAGAGTGAATAACAGACTGATATACGATGCGTTTGTAAATGGATAGAAACTTATTTGCATGGGTAGAGTATCATAGAGCTATGTAGTATACGTCGTATATACTAGCCCCTTATGGGTTAGGGGTGAGAATAGACCCATCGCGTCTCCCTACGCGATTCGCAAGAGGCGAATAAATAGAGACATCGTGACTTGATTCGCTTACTCTGGACTACTCTAGTGATTTTCGTGCTTCATGGCCTTACATGGCCTATAAAGGCCGATAAGCCGTAAAGCACTATCCATCCATCCATCGTATTTACTAGACGACAACAAGAAGAAACAACAACAAATGATTCCACATCAAAATATGCACTCAAGATATAAGACACTGACAAATGAGAGGACATGCAGAAACAAAATCTACCAGAAACAATGATAAAATCCATGTCAAATCAGACAAAAAGAACTCAAGATAATTATAAGATAAAGACATGCTTTAAGTCAATGAAAAGGAAAGCCAACGAAAAATCAAATTTTAAAAAGCCAATGAAAAGTCTGAGAAAAGGAAAGGCAATGAAATGGAAAGTCACAATGAATAATCAATGAATAGGAAAGTCGATGAATAATCAACGAACAGGAAAGTCAATGAAAAGTCGAGCCAACGAAGAGTCAATGAAAGTGAAAACATTTAAAAAAAAGATACCACACTGATTCCAATAACCACACACAAAAAGTATTGTAGCCTTTTGTTCATCAGTAGGAGAGAGCGGGTGTATGTTGTACCTCGACGTAAACGTGACCGATGGGGTTATCTGTTTTAAACTGATATTGTGATTTGCTAGAGGGAAAACAGTTTCGAAACTGCATTGCCACGGATTGATGAACGGATAGACACACACACCAAATTCCGGGAAGTTGAAAATGTGCCACCTTCTTGGGGTGTCAACGTTGCTCTATTTCGTTACACTCCCTCGCCCCTCCCCTCCCCCCTTCTTTTCTACTAATTATCAGTTAATGACTTGATTGCCCTTGAATGAATTAATTCTAGACTTCTGTATCTATTCACTGTTATACAATGGCAAGCCACGCTAAGCTCATTGTTGATCACAGGATATTTTTATAATTACTTGACCGTATGGTATCGCGGCTTAACCGTCAATCTCTCCATCTCCTCTTCCTTCTTCCCCCCTCCCTCCATCTCTCCCCCCCCCCCCCCTTCTCTTCCACGTCCACGTCTTGTTCTCAACCCCACCTCCCCCTACTCTTCACCGCACCTAGTCCCCAATACTTACCCATTTACCTTCAGTCTACCCCTTCTCACACTAACATCGATCCCCGCTTCCTACACCTGTCTCCACTTGAGCTGTCTTGCCCTCAGGGCAGAGTCAGGAGGGTCATCGGCGCTGGCTTCGCCGTCTCTCATACCTGAGTAAACGGTAGACACAATGAAATGGACGTAGTCAGTCATGGATACTGCGAGACTGTTTCCTTCGCTGGTGTGGTTTTAGTGTCCGGATGTTTTAAAAAATCTGTATTTTCACAAGGTGAGTTACTTCTTCGTCAGCTTATGTGACAACCCGCAGATAAAACTCGAATTTCCTTTCTGTCGAGGACAGGCTCCAAGGTGATTGGTTACGTCGAGGCTGTGTTGGTGATCACTGATCCCTGCACATTTTGTGTGTGTTCTGTCTTGGACTTGCTTTTGTAAAAGCAACGGAGGGTTGAATTCAAGTGTTCCAAGCGACCTAACTTTATGTGACGGCCTCATGACCTACATTTTAGAGTGTGATGAAAAAGATAACAGAAAAGACATAAGGGAAAATATACCAGATTTTTTCCGGCCGCCATGACAAAACGGAATGCTTCGAGTTAAGTGTTCGCCTTTTAATTTTATTTTTAAGAAAGCTTCAAAATGTAAAATGTCAGTCAAGATCTCCAAGCATTTTCATTAAAAGCTGTATTTTTCCCCCTCATGAAGATGAAACAGTATTAATCAAACAAGAAAATTAGATTTTCCCCCTCTATATTGGGACAGTGATTTCAACACATACATTTGGAATCATTCTCTTGATGAGTGTTTGGCCGTGTGACCAGTGGTGAGACGTTCCTCCGTCCAACTGTGTATGGAGGTCTTCTTTAAGAATTCAAACCGTGGCATTTTATCAGACAATCTTTAGCTCATGAATGTAAAACCGTCCTTGCTGACCCCATACGATGACCACGATGTATTGATACCACTTCAGCATCTCGACTGGCTTGATGGAGGATTTGTTACCGAGGACTAAACTGTCAAAGTAGCTATTTTCCCCCAAGTCTGCTTGGACTTGGAATGTGAACTTCTGTAAATGATGATGGATACTGTTTTGAATGTCTTGACCACCCTCGGACAAACTGATGGTTATGCAGGCTTCATGGCATATCAGGTTACCACCACCGTCACTACCAGCACCACCACCCCTACCACCCCCCTCCCCCACCCCCACCACCAACTACCAACTCCCACCACCACCACCCCTACCACCACCAGCACCAGCACCCCCACCAGCGCCAGCACCACCACTTCCACCATTAACAATAACAACACCACCAGCACCAGCCAACACCACCACCACCAGCACCACCAGCACCACCAGCACCACCACCACCACCGCTACTGCCTCCTCCATCATCACCTCCATCACCAATACCACTATTACCACCCTCAAAATGGAGAGAGCAACTGGATAGTCAGAAAAATTCTCTAAGAACATTTACTTGATTTGACAGAGCATTCCTTGTTTGGTAAGAAAATCCATGAGAATGGGTTCGTTGATGTGTCAACTCGCCTTTGACGGACGAACGATTCTGGTCACTTTAATCGCACCACTCCTTCGTGTTTTCTCCTGCGATGCTTGAATCAAAGGTGTGATATCCTTTTCTCCTGCGGTGCTTGAATCAAAGGTGTGATATCCTTTTCTCCTGCGGTGCTTGAATCAAAGGTGCGATATCCTTTTCTCCTGCGGTGCTTGAATCAAAGGTGTGATATCCTTTTCTCCTGCGGTGCTTGAATCAAAGGTGGGATATCCTTTTCTCCTGCGGTGCTTGAATCAAAGGTGTGATATCCTTTTCTCCTGCGGTGCTTGAATCAAAGGTGTGATATCCTTTTCTCCTGCGGTGCTTGAATCAAAGGTGTGATATCCTTTTCTCCTGCGGTGTTCGAAGCTGCACTGAACTCCATCCGATAACTTTGGCGATTGTCAGATTATTCTATCACCACAACCTGCAATAAATTCACTTCAAAATGGTACTAATTTTTAAATCATGTTTGCAGTGGTTGATGCTTTATGCCCGTTTTAATTCACGTGTACTGCAAACGGTTGTTATTGAGAAAACGGTTGTTTAAGTGAGCAAATAATACTTTGTGAGCAATCAAAGTTTATAGAGAATGGGTACTTTCCGCTCAAAGGAATTCCCTTAATGACAAATGAAAATGCAATTCAGTTTATACGAGAGTCTGGAATTAACAGTGACAACGCACACTATACTGATACGTTTGCAAGTAAGGCAGAACCAGGATAATGACGATGTGGGGGATATACCGAATCAGAGGCAGGGGGTTCCCCCGGCCCCCCCCCCCCCCCCCCCCCCCCCCCCCCCCCCCCTTTAAAAAGATGACGTTGTCTTTCTGCAGACGTCAAAAGCAATCATTCATTGGTGCATGCGACACCTAAAACTCACAAAGCATATACAGTCAGGGCCGGATCAAAGTTTTTTGAGGGGGGGTGCTTAAAATTGTTTTAGGGTCTTCTCATCGAAGTGGCGAAGCCACGAGTGCGTGCCTGCGAAGCAGGCACGCCCCTCTAGGGGGGTCCGGGGGCATGCCCCCCCGGAAAATTTTGAGAAAAATGGTGCAAATCTGTGCAATCTGGCAGTGCGGTCATTTCCAAGAGTTTTTGTTTGGTCACAGATTCTTCCTGTCTCTGCCCGGGTTTGATTTGTCTGTGCGAGTAGCAAAAGGAAGGCATCTTAATTATAGCAGCACCCCCCCCCCCCCCTCCCTCCCCAGCTACCTTGGCTGCCAAGTAGAGTGTGCTTATACCAAGTGGAGAGTAGTACAGCATCTGGGCCCAGCATCTTTTAGCCCCCCCCCCCTCCTTCCCAAGCTTTTTACTAACTATACTGTCTCTGCTACCAAGCAAAGTGTGCCGATATCCGATGAGGTGGGAAGTAGATCAACATATTTGAGCAACCCCCCCCCCCCCCTCCCGCCTTCCCCCAACCCCCGGCTGCCCCGGTGGTTTTTTTTTTTTTTTTTTTTTGGGGGGGGGGGTGCTCGAGCACCCCCAGCACCCCCCCTAGATCCGGCCCTGACAGTGATGTTCAGGTTTCTGGCTCTAGCGCGCACGTATGACCTGAAACTGAGAACAGTGACCTCAATTGGTGCAAGTCCTACTGTTTCTCGAGTTGACAGAAGTATCAGACTGACCCATT
>JAWQFJ010013111.1:27500-42500 GCA_034096865.1 Theodoxus fluviatilis | reverse complement strand
TGTCTGACGCTGTGCACAGCTCGGATCTACGACTACTTGCTGGAGAAGTCCAGGGTGGTGGCCCAGGGACCCGGGGAGCGCAACTTCCACTTCTTCTACTACTTCCTGGCGGGCCTCAAACCTGAACGCAAGGCACAGCTTCATCTGGGCTTCCCCAACCGATACAAGTGTGTATGAAGGTCCTAGAGAGCTTGGATTAGTTAACTTAAGCCCGTTGCTCGACGCGACGAAGCGACACTGTATCTTTGCTTCTCGTCGTGACGAGCCTCTCTCTCACGAGTTGGTCCCACTGAGCTATACGATATTACATGACTACTATTATGTAACTCAGTGGTTCTCTCGTACGCTCTTTTCTGATTGGTCGATTGACGGCTGCACCGCTGCTTGGACGCCGGCAAATAGACTGCAGGCTATTTGAGGGAATGAGCTTTTTTGACGCTCGCACGACCTGCTTGCTACTACGTCGCTTCATCGCGTCGTGTGCGATGGGCTTGGATTACCACCATACGTTGAAGAGTGTGAATAAGGAACAAACATTTGCGAAACTGTATCGTTATGAAAGAAGATCCACAGTGGTCTATAAATAAACCGGCGGAAATGCATGTGGCGTGGATTTTACCAGAGATTTTCATGCAAAGATGTATGTAGTAATAAGGCGTCACCTGACAATATGCTTTCATTAATCATGTAAGAAGAGCCAGCTGAACTCGGACGCTCTCTCTCTCTCTCTCTTTCTCTCTCTCTCTTTCTCTCTCTCTCTCTCTCTCTCTTTCTCTCTCTCTCTCTCTCTTTCTCTCTCTCTCTCTCTCTCTCTCTCTCTCTCTCTCTCTCTCTCTCTCTCTCTCTTTCTCTCTCTCTCTCTCTCTCTCTCTTCTCTCTCTTTCTGTCTCTCTCTCTATCTCTCTCTTTCTGTCTCTCTCTCTCTCTCTCTCTCTCTCTCTTTCTGTCTCTCTCTCTATCTCTCTCTCTCTCTCTCTCTCTCTGTCTCTCTCTCTATCTCTCTCTTTCTGTCTCTCTCTCTATCTCTCTCTCTTTCTCTCTCTTTCTGTCTCTCTCTCTATCTCTCTCTCTCTCTCTCTCTTTCTGTCTCTCTCTCTATCTCTCTCTCTCTCTCTCTCTTTCTGTCTCTCTCTCTATCTCTCTCTTTCTGTCTCTCTCTCTATCTCTCTCTCTCTTTCTCTCTCTTTCTGTCTCTCTCTCTATCTCTCTCTCTCTCTCTCTCTCTGATTTAGTGGACAGATTGTGTGCATTCAGTTGACCTTTTAACCATATTTTAAAGTCTTTTCCTTCCATGTGCTTGCTCGTACAGGGTTCTGGAAAATCCTCACACTCCATCGTCCATGTCTTCCGAACACGTCATCGAGGAGCACGAACGACGCTACCAGGACCTGATGGACACCCTGAATCTCGTTGGATTCTCCGATGACGTAAGTACCGAGGGTGCCTTTGATTATACCACAATTCTCTTTACAAAGTAAACTAAAGGAAGATAATATGCTGAAAAAGTGCAGACCATGAAACATCCCTCGAAACAGCTTGAAATAATTTAACACATATTCGTGTTACTACATGGCTTTTGTCACGGAGACGGAGAAATTTGTTTTGCTATGAGCAACAGAAACCCCTCCAAAGAATAATGTGGCATTATGCTCATTTGATATTAAAGATTATGATGACAACGATTCCGACAACACCAACAATGACAACAACGACGATGGTGATGAAGACCACAAGTCATGATGACGTCGACGATACTGATGATGGCTGTAGATATAACGATGTTGGCGATGGCAGTTAACTCACAAAGACAATGTTTATAAACAATAAAAATCAACTGAATCCAATATTACTCCAAAACAATGACGGCTCGTGAGAATGAGACAGGAAACTTAATAAGACGAAGATGAAAGTGCCCAGGACAAAAGTGTTGATGGATTATCTCCCTTGCAGGACCTGATGGCGCTCACGACGCTGATGGCGGTGGTACTGCACGTGACCAACATCACCTTCCAGGAAGACCCGGATACTGACGGCGTTCACGTCTTTGACGAGTTTCCTCTACAGCTGGGTCTGTCCTCTCGGCTGTCTGCCGATGTTCCACTCTCACACATGGACTCACACAGAGCTTGTTTGCGTACACCGATGCACACACGATGATGCACATGATACAGAAACATATTCAATGACGCAGACACAGATACAGACATGTTAGGATGTGCAGACGGTCACACTCACAAAAACACATACAGACAAATACATGTACAGATTATGCATGCAAGCAGCCATGTACAGACGTGCAAACTGATCCACATCTCAACATTGACTCCTCTCAACTTTACACCATCACATCATCATCACCACTTTCATTGTTTTGTTGTAAAGTTTGTCGTCTCGTTTCGATTTTTTGTATTCATCTTTTTTTGCGTTACTTCTCTAGCTTTTCCGCCATGTAGGTCTATCTCCACTCAGCTCTGATACAGCATTCAAGTTTGAAGTAATGTCGCATCCAAAGAAACATGTTGAATTTCAGTACTCCATACTGTATGGAACACCCATTCAAAAACATACTGTCTTTCATATTTTCAGATGTCAACTGATAAATGCCCGTCACTCTAGATTGTCATCTTGGCTCTCACATGTGAAATGAAGAGATGACGGAGAGTCCATATGTGTATAGAAAAAAAGTGCAGAAACAAATATATGTTCGTTGGCGGCTGTTTGGGTAATCATCTACTATTCCTATATTACAGCCGCTTCGTTGCTGGAGGTAGATGTAGAAAAATTCGCCGAAGCTCTCATCTCCAACACCGTCTTTGTTCGAGGTAGGTTTGTCTCTCACATCAATTTTCCCGTTGTCCACTGAGAGTAAAACATTTTCACAGAGATACAATGTAGCTTATCAAAATATTTGCTATACATATTAAGCACGTTTGAGATAAACATTGAAGAAAGCTCTTCCTGAGTCAGCATTTTGAGGGGCATTCAAACAACGTGATGTTTTCGGGGCAAATCTGTTGTACACGTGTCTTTTGATACTGTAGGGGAGAAAGTGCAAAGTCTTAGGAAGCGCCACCAAGCGGAGGACGCCAGAGACGCCCTGGCCAAGGCCCTGTACTCCAGACTATTTGGTTGGATCGTGGGACAAATCAACACGCACCTGGAACCACGCGAAAAACATGGGTAAGCGGACAGTTCAACGATGGGAAATCCCACTTATACAGAGCTAAAAGTGAGTACGAATGACGTTCTAAACGCACACTAAACAGCATGCTGATGTACTTTTCATGGGGACCACAAGACTGAAGAATCGGCTATTCATTCGAATGCAAAGAAAAATGAACGCACGCAACCAAACTTGCAAACACCACCAACGACAACAAAAACTGCAATCGGTATCTGTAATTTTTCCAACTCCACATTCTTCTCCCCCTGCTTTCAGAATGTTCACAGCCACCATCGCCATACTGGACATGGCTGGCTTTGAGTCGTTACCACAGAACAGCTTCGAGCAGCTGTGCATCAACGCCGCCAACGAGCGACTGCAGAAGTTCTTCATTGACTCGCTCTTCACCCAGGAACGTTCGGACTACGAGGCCGAGGGAGTGGACGCCTCCTTGGTGGACTTCGCAGACAACCAGGCCCTCATCGACCTCTTTTTCCAGGTCTGTACACAGCATTGAGAAAGGACTTGGCCAAGCGCAACATAAGGCCGGAACCGCTCGATACCCCCCTTATGGGCTGGAACCCCTGGCTACAGGGCTTTTGGGGCCTGCTCCAATAGCTCAGCCTGGGGTGGCCCTAGGCAGCCAAAGAGGCTATCTAGAGCTGGAAGGGGGAAGCATTGGGACAGAGTCGTAACAAAGATTATAGGTTACACAAAGATAGTTCATGCCGAGCTTTTGCTATATAAACTTACAAGACGCTCGGAAACGCAGCGCACCAAGCGGGAAGGAATATGGGTGAATCAAGGGAAGTACTCACACCGCTTAGCGACATGTAAATTTGCTTGTTTATCGACGCGTTTCTGATGCGATCCGATCATGTTTGTGACTACATTTACGGTGTAATGTGTAATAAAATGATTTGCTGCAATAATGGGGGTGTTTTGGCTTTGTTTTTTGTAGCAGGCGTTGTGAAATCGAACGCGCACATAGGCCTATTAAATCTACATGGTGTTGATGGAACGATCTAATTGTCGTGAAAGATTCTAAAAATCGAAATGCAGGTCACAGGTCGACCAAAGACTATACTATAATCTTTGGGTCGACGCAGGTCGACGCTTCTCTCATGCGGCAACTGAATTCACTTCATCAAATGACTTTCTGGCCGCAAATCACCTTCTTGACAGGTATGTATTGCTTTGCATTTCCTAAAGATATTCCACAGGGGTGTATACATTGATAAACAAGCTTGCATTCTTCGATAATAATGACAATTAGATCGTTCCATCAACACCATGTAGATTTAATAGGCCTATGTGCGCGTTTGATTTCACAACGCCTGCTACAAAAAACAAAGCCAAAACACCCCCATTATTGCAGCAAATCATTTTTTTACACATTACACCGTAAATTTATTCAAAAACATAATCGGAACGCATCAGAAACGCGTCGGTAAACAAGCAAATTTACATGTCGCTAAGCGGTGTGATTACTTCCCCTGATTCACCCATATTCCTTCCCGCTTGGGGGCGCAACGTGTCTCGATCCTCACAACAATGAGCTAATGAACTATCTTTGTGTAACCTATAATCTTTGGTCGTAAGGAGAAGATTTAAACATTGACGAAGGCTTGCAAACTGTTCAAAGTATTTTGTCAGTTGAAGGTTTTCCCTCGTTAGTGTGAAATGCTGGAATTAGAGTGCCTTTACATTCATGATGGAGGTTGTGGTGTAGTTACTTCGCCACAGTCAAGCCCTGGATGAAGACGCAGCAGACACCGCTGAGTAAGATGTTCAACGTCTCTGTCTCCTCGGGCCAGACCAAGATGGCGACGATAGAGAGCTGAATGGCGTCGTTGAACTCTCTATCACACCCTCTTCCTCCAGCCTGTGGGCATAGACTGTGTAGACAACAAGACATCGGGAAGGACTAGCCTGATTTATTCCGTGATGCATACGGGAAGCAGGAGTGTAGGTGTTTGTTTGCTGATGAGCAGGGGGGAGTTCACGGGTTTTGTTGGAGCAAAAGAGGATGCGGCTGATGGAAGTTTGATCATGAAATGGTGATGGAGATAAACTGCACTTTAGCGAAAACCTACTGCGAAGTATGACTTTGAATGTTTGCACCGATCGATGAACACAAGATATCAAATGTAAATAATATGTGGCATATACATGTGTACTTTGCAACATATGAAAATACACGCGAGCACACACACACACACACACACACACACACACACGGGCGTACAAACACACACACACGCGCGCGCGCGCGCGCGCACACACACACAGTCTTATGTATTACAATTTGCTGGGGGAAAATCACGCAGTTGCCAATATCACAGTAGAATGTATCCGATATTTCAATGCGGCACAAAACTAAATCCATTCACTTCCTACGCTACTGAACGAGTGGATAAGAACAGAAGATGAAGATAAATAGTTTTCCGGCCCAAAGGCCTTTGTAGACTATTCAAGGCCGTTGACTACAGAATCACATAAACTGGTTAAAGTTCATGTAAGTCCATTGGATACAACAATCACTAGAGCTGGTTATATCAAGAGAAGTCAAGTCTCAACTTCCCTAGTTATTTGCCTTTTACGGAACTAATAGGGCGATGAAAATTTGGTTTATTCTTTCCCCCAATCTGCAGGGAGGCTACAAACGGAATACAGTTTTGTGATGACCATTATTAGGAGGAAAAGGGGATCATGAGAGGGAGAATGAAAATGATATGCAGCAGTGTCATCATCATAGCTGTCAAATGTCAAGCCAAGATCTTCATCGGTTTCCATCAAACTCCGACTGCCCGAGGCAAGCTACTGAAGCCTCACGTCTCATGCTTGTTGGTTTAACTCCACTGAGCAGCGGTCATCTCAGGCATGAGTAAACTGTTGCCGCAGGCTGAAATTACGGTGACAGTCAACTCCTTGAACCAGAAATCCAGATCAACAACTGTGAGAAATCTAATAAAAAATTGTTAACCCACAGTAGGTCAATCGGTTTTAAATGTTTGAGAATTTTTTTGGCCGAACGCCGAAAGTAAATTTTTTAAAATTACCCACATCAAGCTACTTCAGTTGATGAGATAGGTATCAGGCAACTGCAGTTGTATGCTAGATTAGACAGTAGATTAGATTTGCATACAAGAAGTAGTCTATGTCAATTGAATTAAATCTTAGTGCTCCTCAGTAGTGAGAAGTATCCAGAATGCTAAAGAAATAATTTGACCGTTATAATATTTGCATGAAGCAAATATCTAAGCGGAATACAAGGACCTGATAATTTTGAACAAAGAATCGACACTATGCCTTTGATGTACATTTGGGACGTAGACCTTGTGACACCTCTGCACCACAACACGGCCCCGACTGCACTGTCACCAGTAACACTTCCACCACTACACCTATCAACGATGAATACATACATTTCAGACCAAAAATAAATTAGTAAAACTCAACGCAGGTCCTACTCAGCCTTTGATAAGCCGAATGCACTTTGGCAGACATTCAAAACATTCACTCCCAGAAAAGTTCAAATGCTCATCATTTTATCCGCCTTGATGGAAAGATTAAGTGTTCTGGCTTTTTTTTTTCGATCACAGAAACCTACAGGCATCTTCTACATTCTGGACGAGGAGTCCACGTTTCCTCAGGCCACTGACAGGTCCCTGGTCCAGAAGCTGGACAACGTCTGTGGCGGATCGCATCATTACCGCGTTGCCAGGGGCAACCAAGCCAAGTTCACCATTGTCCACTATGCAGGGGAGGTAAGTCTGATGAGTGAGTGAGAGAGAGAGAGAGAGAGAGAGAGAGAGAGAGAGAGAGAGAGAGAGAGAGATGAATAAGCTTTGTCTATCAATGGAAATTCAAAACATATGCATAGCGGCTTGTCTTACATTCAGCCCTTGCTAAAGTAAACCACCCACGCACCCACCTCTATCAAAAAAAAAAGTAACACGATAACTAAAGTCACAAAATAAATGTAACAAATTCATGGTAACCATGTACAACATACAGAGAGTAGGTAGGCAGGCAGGCAGGCAGGCAGGCAGGCAGGCAGGCAGGCAGGCAGGCAGGCAGGCAGACAGTCATGTAGACAGGTAGGCACGCAAGCAAGCAGCCAGATATGCATGCGAGCAGAGGGCGCCTAAAGAAACGTTGCACATTTGACAGATGGGCTTATCGACATGTACAATGTCATCTTTCCTCGATATCCTCTCTATAACTGCTTCATATTCTAACCTCGCAAAACACAACACTGAGGCAGGCAGGTGGCGACACACAGCATCTCCTTGCCATTGCGAGACGTCACTGCCACCTTGCAGGTGCTGTACGAGGCAAACGGAATGCTGGAGAAGAACCGGGACCGGATGAGCGCCAACGTGCTGGAGTGCATGACTCACAGCCGGAGTTCCACCGTGCGCTTGCTCTTCTCCGCTAGCAAACAAGCCACTGGTTCCTTCTCCAGGTCAGCATGCACTTTGTAAAGAAACACACACAAGGAAAGTGTCCAAGCTCGGTTTTCATGGGGGAGCTGATGATATGGATTTGATCGCAAGGATGGAAAATTGCAGTCAAGTCACCCCGAGCAGAGAGAGTACCAGCCACTTCATGGCGTCGCACTATTGTCAACAGGCCCAGCCATCACGCCACATACCGATCTTAAAATAAAAAAAAAACAAAAAAAGTTCAGTAGTGTAGTCGAGTGAAGACACGTTCCTTCCACTAGTTCCTGTACTAAGTGATGCGTGTATCTTTCTGTTCCTGCAGAAGTAGTCATCTGCAAGAGTAAATTAAGCACGCGCAAACAGTCTTCTTCTTCTTGTCGATCGCTAGATGATTGCGCCAGTCGCCCGCACAAATGCAGCTGTTCTCCGCAGCTTCTCCAGGTTGCCATAGAGACGCAAACAGTTAACTACGTTCTTGAAAGACTCGTTTGTAAGATCATGATATGGCTTTAAACGTAGGCTTGATCTGTCGGCAATAGTGTGAGTCATTTACATGGCGTTGTTCGGTCCTTACTCTGGATGACATTACTGCTATTTTCCAATCAGGCCATCACGCAAAAAGCGTAGTCCTTTTTTCATGTAAATTCCTAAATTGTCTTTTTTTCTTTTAATATGATCGGGGGCAACATCTGTAACAAAGTATTGGACCCATAACACTCAAAGCAAACTAGATTTTAATTCTCGCTTTTAAACGATTTTCGTCGAGTTGTGTTTATCTTTAAATGTTTCTGTTGACTCTACACTCCATGGTGCTGGTAAACTGCAAGCTGATTTCTCCCTTTCACTCCATGCAAGTGACTTATCTTCTCTAGAAAAAGTCTTCGTAAAACCTGTCTGTGCCTGTGCAGATCCCTAGGGTCTATACGGCTGAAGACCAGACCTGCGATATCTGTAGCGCGCTTGGAGCGTAACCCTAGCAACGGAAGCGTCTCCAAGGCAACCGTCACTCGCCTCAGGAAAAAGTGGTTAGTATATTCCTACCTACAAGTTTGCATGTTTCTGAGCGCATACATTCATGCATGCATGCGCGCGCGCGTTTGTGTGTGCGTGTGCATGTGTGTGTACGCACACGCGTACGTCCGTGCATGTAGACTTTCTGAAATAGTACATCGATGCTGATTTACGTTTCTTGAAAGAATAAATCAAATCTACAATGTTGAGGTGAAAACATCTTCAGAAAGTGACTCTCTCACTGTGGAAACTTCCCCGAGAGTAAGGTGCATCACCTGTCTAATGCAACATGGCCAGACTCTGAAACGAAACTTGCTTTGTCACTTTCATGACACAAAAATGCAATAGTTCCTGGCGCTCACCCTGAGACTCTCAGCAGACAACAGTGACGAATTTGCTGCTTGCAGCTTGGAACTCTCCCTCAGCGGCTCCCAAGTCAACTCCACGGATTACGTGTCCAAGTATTTCAGGGTAGGTTTGCATACTCCCTTGTACTGCAATTCTTAAAATGCGCATTTCGTTGATCCCTGTGTTGACAGAACAGCTAGGGCTTTCAGAAGGTTTGTCTATTTTCCCCAGTAAAATTAGTTTCATAGTATCTATGTAGAATGTCATTATAAAAATGGTTTTGATTATGAGTTTTATCAAGTCCACTTTCCTCTCAAAAGCCCATTGAGTAAATCCTTATTTTTAAGAAAGCTAACCTTCTTAACAGACACTACTTGCGTGCATTCTCAAATGCTTCCTTTAAAACACAAAACAAGACCTTGCAGATGTGTTCAAAGAGTCCATCTCTCTTGAGAAGAACTTCGCCGTTTCTTCTTCCATGCATGGTAAATGCTTGTAACGTTTAGTTTGATTGTTTCCACTTGAAAAGTCGTTGACTAGCTAAATAATTGAGTGCTGTATAGTTATTGGTCACTGGAGTATGCTGTTCTGTTTCGGGAACTCGCATATACATTTACATTCCAGAAATCTCTGAACGACCTGGTCAAGAAACTGAGCAAAGCCAATCCGTGGTTCATAAGGTATGTCGTGTTTTTAATTTTTAATTTTTATTTACCCGAACTAGTTTAGTTCCATGGCATCCCTGTGTCCATTAACTATGTTGGATTTAGATACTCTTTTTGCCGTGTCAATAATCTGTTTATTCAGAAATTTTGCTGTAAACTACATTATTGTCGTAGTCACCGACATTGGATAAAGTCTACTTATTTCTCTTGGTTATAAACTTGATTGCAATGTTTACAGAACACGTCTGTTTCTCTTGAATGAAAATAGGTAGAAAAAAGTGCTTTGTCACACACACAAAAAAGATGCAGATTGTTTGACGGTTCAGTAATGTATTGATAGATATTTTCAGTCTGTTATAGTCACTGATCGACCCCTGATCAGATCGATTTCAACGATGTACTATTTGTTTGCGATCTACAGATGCGTGAGACCAAACAGCCGGCAGGCACCGGAGCAGTTCACAGACGGCCTCGTGACGTCACAGCTGCGTTGCAACGGACTGCTGGAGATTGCCAAAGTGCGAAGGGATGGCTTTGCCTTGAGACTCCCATTCGCATCCTTCGTCCACAGGTAGTAGTTGTGTTAGCTTTGGGAGGGAGGGAGGGAGGGAGGGAGGGAGGGAGGGAGGGAGGGAGGGAGGGAGGGGAGGGAGGGAGGGAGGGAGGGAGAGGGAGGGAGGGAGGGAGAGAGAGAGAGAGAGAGAGAGAGAGAGAGAGAGAGAGAGAGGGAAAGAGAGGGAGAGAGAGAGAGAGAGAGAGAGAGAGAGAGAGAGAGAGAGAGAGAGAGAGAGAGAGGTTTCACATGTGTGCACTTGTTTAGAAATATCTACAAAATAAAATTATTTATTTGTTTGTACAAGTTTAATCCAGTAGTCCTTTTCAAACAGATTTCTTTCTAAAAGACCGTAGTGTATGGACAATAAAGACAAAGAGTAATAGAAAGGTCACCGCAAGTACATGCTTGGATACTTCTCTGGGTAAACTGATATTTTTCTATACAAGAAAAATGGCTGAATAAGAAATTCTGCATATACCTTTTTTGGCGATCTCTTTTTGATAATGACTAATATGACATAATGAACAGTTGTTGTGACTCACGCTAGAGTCCATATGGACTCTGCTCGAAACCAATTAACTCCAACAATAATTATGTGCTTGACCAGTTGCCATCAGCGTTACTCTGCCTCTGCCTAGGTACCGAGACATCAGCTTCCCCAAGACCATGCCTCTTCCTGACTCGGAGGACGCAGCCAGCCGCATCATCCGTGATGTCAGGCTGAATGGCTTCGTTTTCGGACATTCCAAGGTGCGTTTTACATTTTCCCGGTACTCCCTTACCGTTGCAATTATGTTCACTTAGCAGCGCTATGTAACCAGACATATTCTAGGACAACATTTTCATATGAAAAAAAGACACCTGCATTTGGCCAGATGATTACATGTTCTGACGAACTGCTCCGCGTGCTCCAAAGCTTGGTCTGAGCTGGAAAATTAATGGCTGGAACTCCTGGCCTCTGAGCGTTCAGAGTGACACAGCCAGAACCGGCTCACTGAAACCAAAGAGGCTGCCGGACATTCTGCCGGGAGTAGAGGAGTTCAAAGGGTTTCCTTGTTTCAGTGCAAATGAAAAGTACATACATATATCACGATGTATAATGACATGACAATGACAAATACTAAGACACGATAAGTTACTCGAAACGTTGATCAATACAAACATTTGGTACTTACATTTGGAATCAAATTTCACACGCACACAATTGTCACCTCGACGAAATACAGATGGTATTTGAACTTTAACCCAGTTCTCCATGGTCAGTCACCGCAACAACTTAGTCACACCTTGGTCTCCATGGTCAGTCACCGCAACAACTTGGTCACACCTTGGTCTCCATGGTCAGTCACTGCAACAACTTGGTCACACCTTGGTCTCCATGGCAAGTCACAGCAACAACTTGGTCACACCTTGGTCTCCATGGCAAGTCACAGCAACAACTTGGTCACACCTTGATCTCCATGGTCAGTCACCGCAACAACTTGGTCACACCTTGGTCTCCATGGTCAGTCACCGCAACAGCTTGGTCACACCTTGGTCTCCATGGCCAGTCACCGCAACAACTTAGTCACACCTACAGTAGGTCTCCATGGCCAGTCACAGCAACAACTTGGTCACACCTTGGTCTCCATGGTCAGTCACCGTAAAAACTTAGTCACATCTTGGCCTCCATGGTCAGTCACCGCAACAACTTGGTCACACCTTGGTCTCCATGGCAAGTCACAGCAACAGATTGGTCTCACACACACACATGGGCCTGCGTGGCCAGTTCCCCCTGCATCGCAGTGCTTTGCTTTAATACCATGTGTCAGCTGGCACACCCCCAGCCAACAATATGGTACGGATGCAAAGGAGCAGCTTTAAGAGCAGCCTCAGTTTGGCTACTCTGGTAGTCTTGGACTCTTCCTCCCGGCAGCGGGACCCTGATATCATCGTCATCGTCATCATGATATCATCAATATATCATCATAACATTGTCAATATAACAACATCGTCAACATATAATCATAATAAACATAATCATCACCAACATACAATCATCAACATCGTATAAATCATCACCACCATCATCGCCATCATTACCGCTTCATTATCATCATCATCACTCCACCATCATCACTTCGTTATCATCAATACGTTATCACAAAACTCAATAAACATAAAATCAATTTCAATAACACAAACGCACTCAACTTTACAAATAAGCCATACCAGATTTTTGGGGGTACATACCAGTCTCTTTCTTCATTTCCACTGGAGTCATGGCTGACTCGACGTGACTCTAGTTCTCTCACGTCTGTCTCCCGGGACAATGTTTATTCCTCTGCCCGAGAGTCAGCTCTAGCAACGTAATTCAAACAGAACTAATGCAAAGCGCAATGATAAACATCATTCTGTTCACCAGCGTCGAACATCACATACGCAAACCACATGCAGCACAAAAACATGCTCCTGAAGACAGGAAGACGAAGACATCATGAAAAAAGCTCTCGAGCACGCTGCAACTTTGCATCAACCAAAAACAAATCGCGTTTCTGTACGAGGTTCATTAAAGGTGAATAACAAGGGAAATCGGGGTAGTACTAATGACCGCAATATACCGCAATATACCGCAATATACCGCAATATACCGCAATATACCGCAATACCCCCAAATACACTCTCAGAAAAGAAAAAAAACATCAACAGATCAATGCTAAAGACGTGCTTTTGATATTGCGCGATCATGCCGAGAAGAAAACAACGTTCGGAGAAGTTTAGACACAGTAGATCACGCTGCTGTCGAATAGGCCTACATGCAGCCTGTTTTGCAAGGCGTCTACGTGATCTACTGTGTCTAAACTTCTCCGAACGTTGTTTTCTTCTCGGCATGATCGCGCAATATCAAAAGCACGTCTTTAGCATCGATCTGTTGATGTTTTTTCTTTTCTGAGAGTGTATTTGGGGGTATTGCGGTATATTGCGGTGTATTGCGGTCATTAGTAGTACCTACTGGGTACTACTAATGACCGCAATATACCGCAATATACCGCAATATACCGCAATATACCGCAATATACCGCAATACACCGCAATATACCGCAATACCCCCAAATACACTCTCAGAAAACTAAACTTCTCCGAACGTTGTTTTCTTCTCGGCATGATCGCGCAATATCAAAAGTACGTCTTTAGCATCGATCTGTTGATGTTTTTTTCTTTTCTGAAAGTGTATTTGGGGGTATTGCGGTATATTGCGGTATATTGCGGTCATTAGTACTACCGGGGAAATCGTCACGTGACTTGCTCTTACTCTATCGAGCTCTAGTGATTATTCGAGGTCAAAGGCCTCATATTGCCCTCAAAGGCTGAGAGGCCATAACATTCATTCATTCATTCTTAATTCATTCATTTATTCATTCATTTATTCATTCATTCATTCATTCATTCACACATACATTCATTCATGCATTCATTCATTCAAACATTACTTTTTCAGGTCTTTCTCAAGTATGCCCATGGAATCGAGCTGGAGAAAGCCCTTGACAGAAAACGAAGGGAGTTGGAAGAAGAGGAACGAAGGAAGAAGGAACAAGAAAGGAAAGAACGAGAGGAACGAGAGAGGAAACTCAGAGAAGAACAAGAGAGAAAGGAGCAGGAGAGAAAGGAACAAGAGAGAAGACAACTAGAGGAAAATAAAAAGAACGAGGTACGAACATTTTCTATATTTTTAGGCGGGAATAATATTTTTGTGCTTTGGGTTGAGTTTTTTGACTTGATAATTATTATGCTAATAACGGTGACTGAGCATTCAACTCACGTGTGGAATGGGTTTTTTTTTCCAGGCACGGACACATTAATGTGTTTAATATAATATCTCCGGTAGGGTACATTTTCAAATAATGTTGACGTCACCTTAAAGTATGCACAACAACAACAACAACAACACAACAAAACTATTGATATATTCATGATTAGCAGTACAGCAGGCGGGCATTGGTTAATTTGATTTGTCATCGATTACATGTTTGAATTCTGTTACACTCGTAAACACCAAAGTGACTGAATAACCAACCAAGGCACAATCGATCCGACACACACGGACAACCAAAGACACCCTCATGAGTAACCAGTTCACACATACGATCTCCACCAAACCAGCCAAACTACACAGAACACGATGAAACAATCATAGCTGATCGAGTCGATTCTGGTCAGGCCATTCAAGACGGTATGAGAAAGCATGCGACAGCAAGACAAGAAAACTAGATTCACACGCACGCACACATGTGCACACACACACGCGCGCACACTCCCACGCACACACACACACGTGTATAGACATGCGCGCGCGCACACACACAAACACACACACACACGTACTCACACGTGTGCACACACACACACACGCGCACAAACACACACGCACGCACACACACGCACACACACACACTCACATGCACGTTGCGTCAGTTGACACACGCACCAATGCTGTACAGCTCTGACGGTGGTCACTGCAGGCTGGGAAGGAGGCAGAGAACGCCAGACAGGAGGAGGCCCAGACGACGATGACGGAAGAGACGGGACCACACAGGCGTGTCAAGGAATGGATTCGCAAGAACGAGGAGGCGCTGGTGACAGAAGGGGAAGAGGGCACCTCGCCTCACTTCGGGGTACGGGTACTGCCACCCGCAATAGCACGCTGCCATACTCTCAGCGAGGGCGAGATGTCCAAGGTGAGAATGATCGTCCCCTACGTGTGTATTTCCAAACAATTATTAAAAACTAAAATATCCAACTACCCACTCATCCACCCAACAAACCCAC